>JARQWZ010005435.1:7500-10000 GCA_033150135.1 Gobio occitaniae
GCGTGTGTCACGTGTTCCTGAGCGTGTGTCACGTGTTCCTGAGCGTGTCACATGTTCTTGAGTGTGTCACGTGTTGCTGAGCGTGTCACGGGTTCCTGAGTGTGTCACGTGTTCCTGAGCGTGTCAAGGGTTCCTGAGCGTGTCAAGGGTTCCTGAGCGTGTCAGCTGTTCTTGAGCGTGTGTCACGTGTTCCTGAGCTTGTCAAGTGTTCCTGAGCGTGTCACATGTTCTTGAGTGTGTGTCACGTGTTGCTGAGTGTGTCACGGGTTCCTGAGCGTGTCAAGGGTTCCTGAGCGTGTCAGCTGTTCTTGAGTGTGTGTCATGGGTTCCTGAGCTTGTCAAGTGTTCCTGAGCGTGTCACATGTTCTTGAGTGTGTGTCACGTGTTGCTGAGCGTGTCACGGGTTCCTGAGTGTGTGTCAGGTGTTCCTGAGCGTGTCACGGGTTCCTGAGCGTGTCAAGGGTTCCTGAGCGTGTCAAGGGTTCCTGAGCGTGTCAAGGGTTCCTGAGCGTGTCAAGGGTTCCTGAGCGTGTCAGCTGTTCTTGAGCGTGTGTCACGTGTTGCTGAGCGTGTCACGGGTTCCTGAGTGTGTGTCAGGTGTTCCTGAGCGTGTCAAGGGTTCCTGAGCGTGTCAAGGGTTCTTGAGTGTGTGTCACGTGTTCCTGAGCGTGTCAAGGGTTCCTGAGCGTGTCAGGTGTTCCGGAGCGTGTCAAGGGTTCCTGAGCGTGTCAAGGGTTCCTGAGCGTGTCAAGTGTTCCTGAGCGTGTCAGCTGTTCCTGAGCGTGTCAAGGGTTCTTGAGTGTGTGTCACATGTTCCTGAGCGTGTCAAGGGTTCCTGAGCGTGTCAGGTGTTCTTGAGTGTGTCAGGTGTCTTTGAGTGTGTGTCACATGTTCCTGAGCGTGTCAAGGGTTCCTGAGCGTGTCAGGTGTTCCGGAGCGTGTCAAGGGTTCCTGAGCGTGTCAAGGGTTCCTGAGCGTGTCAAGGGTTCCTGAGCGTGTCAGCTGTTCTTGAGTGTGTCAGGTGTCTTTGAGTGTGTGTCACATGTTCCTGAGCGTGTCAAGGGTTCCTGAGCGTGTCAGCTGTTCTTGAGTGTGTCAGGTGTCTTTGAGTGTGTGTCACATGTTCCTGAGCGTGTCAAGGGTTCCTGAGCGTGTCAGGTGTTCTTGAGTGTGTGTCACGTGTTGCTGAGCGTATGTCACGGGTTCCTGAGCGTATGTCACGGGTTCCTGAGCGTATGTCACGGGTTCCTGAGCGTATGTCACGGGTTCCTCCTGAGCATGTGTGATGTGTTCCAGAGTGTTGCTCACACACGGTATAAACAAATAAAAAAGTGATCAGCCTACACTCACCCTGATCCGTGTTGAGATCGTGAGTCTTCAGCTGGTTGTCCAGCCCGCCGCTCCACGCGTGTGTCGGATCCTGAAACCGCAAGATGGAGGATTAAAGAGAGCAGACGGAGAGCTGAAGAGAGAGAGTTACACAGGTTCTACTCACATAGAAAGCGCAGTCCAGAACCGGCGCCAGATGCTGGTACTTCATCCTCATGCTGTTTGCGCTGACGTCATACAGGCGGACCGTACAGTCCCAGGACGACACCAGCAGGAACTGGGCCGAGGTGGGGCTGAACTTGACGGCGGAGATGCTGTCGTCCGGGCCCTGGGTCAGCTTGAACTCGTTGGCTCCAGTCATCTGAACACAATCATAACTGGAGCATTAAAGGTGCTGTATGCAGGAATGACAGCTAGTGGCTGACATGGGTACTGCAGCCCAAAGGAAAAATATAGTTGATTTATCCACGTTTTAAGGTTTTGTTTTTACTGTTAGGTCGGGTAGAATCTGCGATCTCTGACCCAGTTTGTTCGCTGGGTAAACTGGCGGCGTGCGGGATCACACACACCAACACCACACACATTCCCACACGGAGCGCAGATGTGGAATAACTGGCTGTAGCTTTGGGTTTCAGATAATCGAGTGTGTGAACTCAGCAGTTTCCTAAATATCAGTCAAAAACTTACACACAGCACCTTTAATTACTATTTCAAGACCCTCATCAGCACTAAGGGTTAAAGTTAGACATGGATAATTCCTGAGATCACGTGTGTGTGTGTGTGTGGCCACTTCACTAGCGATCAGATGCACCATACCCAACCCTAACACACCCAGCAACAGCCTAGCAACCACTTATGAAAATTAGCCATGGTTACTAAACTTTTATAATAATAAAACCATGGTTAAACTATGGTTAGAGTAGCAGAGCCTTGATTAACTTGTGGTTTAACTATAATAACCAGGTTTTTTGGTTTTATTTGTAGTTAAACCGTGGTTCAATTTCGTAAGGGACAGCCTAGCAACCACCCAGCAACAGCCTAGCAACCACTTATGAAAATTAACCATGGTTACTGAACTTTTATTATAATAAAACCATGGTCAAACTATGGTTAGAGTAGCAGAGCCTTGGCTAATTTGTAGTTTAACTATAATAACCAGGTTTTATTTGTA
>JARQWZ010005435.1:22500-30000 GCA_033150135.1 Gobio occitaniae
TACTTAGAATACAATTTATAACTTATTAATTAATATACATTACATATGTAAAGTTTATAATGGCTATTATTGTTCAATAAATAATATTTTATAATATTGGCATACTTGATTTTGTCTGTGTTTTAGTTGTTTTTCAGCGCTTCCGTAGCAGCTTCTATTGTTCTGCCAGCAGGTGGCAGCAGAGGGGCTGTCTTAATGAGTGAGTGAACCATTCATTCAATGCAGATTCATTCTGTTATAGTGCTGAATTCTGTGACCCTAGTTATAAGGTTAGGATTAGGGATGGGTTTAGTTGTAACAGCCAACTAGGGTCACATGATTTGGTTCGGCACAACACCAAAAATCGGACGCTTTTTGCATTTACTAACGTTGACGCCGTCATGTGAAATCCCCTTAACCACTGAAAGAATACTATGACAAAGATATAGATAAACAGCAAATGTGGGGGGAAGTATGTTTCACACTGGTGCACTAAATAGATGTATTATAGCAAACAAAGTTTAGTCATGTTCCTGAGTAATATCTGCATGCACCTAATTCTGCAGAGAACATATAATATGACAGCAGACAGCAATCCATATGAGGGAGAAGTCTGGTGTGAAGGTGGATCTGGAACCCACTTCTGTCACAACATCTCTTGTTTATCTGTCTTCACAAACTGCCCTGAAATACAATTCAAATATCAACAAGGATTGTTATAAATATAACGTGAGGTTCTTACATTCAAACTGCTCATTTGGCCTCTGCACTCTTAGAAGGAATGTGTTGAAAAATTACACAAATAATGTGTAACACTCCAATTTACACATTTTGTGTCAATATTAACTCAAAATGTGTAGAAAAAAATAACCTCTATTACACATATCAATGTGTAGTTTAAAATTAACACAACTTGGGAATTTACTCACAGCATTTAACACAATATGTGTAGACAGATTGCTAACACACTTCATGTGTCATTTTTATATGCGACCGTTATTTAAATGAGCTAACTGAACCAATAGGGACTAGGGGGGACTTTGACTGCATAGAATCCAGTCAGCCAGCCCATAATCTGTTAAGGACAGCGACCATCACGTTTTTACTTCTATATTGTTGAAAATAAGATATTTATCATATCATCATATCACTTCATTGAGTTAATCGGCTGATTACCCGTCGCGTCAAAACTGCTTCTGAACTTGAAAAGGCTTCGGTTACCAGCGAGGGAGGATGTGATTCGCGCCGAATCGCGGCGGTGACTGCTAGCAAGATTCTTAAGGAAAGCTCTACCTGCAATCATATTTTTACTCATATTATTTACAAAAACAATATTTTCTGCTGCTGTTATTTTAATACTGGTTTGAAAGCGCCGTCACGACGAAGTTTTGCGGGCAATAAACGTCCATTGTCAGCAGTGTATGTTATTAGCTGAAGCTAAACCAAGCAAACTCGTCACGTTGACCAATATAAAGCTTCCATGTTGGTCAACGCAGCGAATGTGCGTGGAAAACCTGATTCAAACTTCATGTTTTCCATTTTCACATGAAATTCCCGATACTGAAGATACCTTTAATGGATTTTGCACGTAAAATGTTGCCAAGCAATGGTAACGTCAGGTGTGACCGCGCCTTTAGACTGTGGATTGTAAGTTCAGTTAATGTTAGCCGATTTACACGAAATGTTACCTGTAATGGCGTATTAAAATAATGTACTTGGTTATGTCTAAAATAGTTGTAGTGGATTTGAAAGTTTGCTGAATGATTAACAATAGTTATAAGTGCTTTGAAGCTAACTTAACTGGTGGAGTGCAGGCTAGGTAGGATGAGAAAATTTGCTAACTTATCAAATAAGTGACTTTTGCATTATGTCTAACATTATATTTATTACACAGCAAATATGAACCAATCAGAAGATGGAGCATTTTCTATGTTCAGTCTCACCAGATTGGATTTATTCAGGTAAGCATTGCAGTAAAAGTCACTAAATCATTCATTCATACCAAATCAAGCATTCCAAACAACTTTAGTTTTTATTTTTGTATTATTTTGATCTTTTATTAGGCCGAACAGTCCCTCCTGGCCAGGAAGATGCCTAATATCATTCCAGCATATCAGCGCACAGGTGGGTTAAGTTAACTACTGATGGGAAGAAAAAGATCATCACATGGGGATTTCTTGCATGTGTCTTACTGTGTATTTGTCTCAAACAGATATCCCTTCGCTCCTGACAAGCTGGAATTGCCTAACCTTGATTGCATTCTTGGCGTCTATGCATCACAGCATTTTTGGAGAAATAAGTATATGTAAGTATTAAAATTTGAGTCTTGCATAATTAAGTTTGCAGTTCAGCTGAAGTGTTTGAATATGCTGACAAAAGGTTGTTACTTACAAATATATATTCCAAATTATATTATGTTGTTGGAGATTAAAAACAATTTGACACTCGTGTGTAACTTTTTCCTCTCTCTCTTTCCTGCTTCTATAGTGTTGGAACCGCTATCTGAGAAGACAAGGGCACATTTATGTTTGTGGACACGCATGCATCCTGGGAACGTTCTGATGTCAGTCAAGTTCTGAACAGGAACCAATCTTTGGAGAAGTTAATTTATCCCCAAAGGTGGACAAGAACATTGTGTTGGCTTTTTACAGACTTTTTATTTTTATGATCACTTTTACTTCTATGCTGTGGAAAAGATGTACATAGTACAGACATTGATAATAATCAGAAATTATATTAGATTAGAATGATTTCTGAAGGACCATGCGTCACTGAAGACTGGAGTAATGATGCTAAAGATTCAGCTTTGATCACTGGAAAAAATTATACTTTACTATATATATTCATAGAGAAAACGGTTATTTTAAATTGTAATATTTCACAATATTGCTTTTATATTCCAAATTAATTCTTTGGTGAGACATTAAAATGCTTAATGTGTCATGTTACCCAATGAGATTTGTGTAAAAACTGTTTTGTCCTGTGTTGGACATGTCCTTTTTGACTGCTTAATTCTATTGTTATATTCTGCATTGAATTTAACTGCTGATATTTCATTATAATATATATTTTTACAATAAAATTAACAACAAGTGACTTGAGATTCATAATTTTCAAATTCTAACGTTTTGTGTAGGATTTTAGGTACCTTTTTTTAGTGTAGCCAAGGATGGCACAAAATATGATAGTTACACAAGTTTACACATCTTTGTGTTCAAATTTTCTGACACATTTACTGTGTTAAACTCATTAACACAGTGCTTGAGTTAACATTAACACAAAACTAGTGGTCCTGGAGCTCACCCACAGATGTGTTAAAATTTAACACGGGTTGTGTCATTTTTAACACATCCTTTCTAAGAGTGTGTGTTAAAGTGTGCAGAGAATTCTGCCGGACTGAAATGTAGTCTTTTAGTCATTCATACCCTTCTTATACTAATGGTAACACATTTATAACACAACAATAAATAACTCTCAAAACTAACTCTCTTTAATACTGCAAATACCACGTAGAGTCGTATGATTTCCGTGATGCAAAAACATGCATGAAACCACAGAATCCAGTCACAATTTACTGTATAAAGCGGAACGCCACAGAATTTGGCAATTTTTGAATTAATAAATTAAAAGTAGTGCGGTACAATGAATCAGATACCGATACAGACTAGTGTCTGTGAATATTAAAGCTAAAAAAACTGCTAATGAAATCTGAAGTCTTTATGTTCTGCCATGTCTGTGTGAATGAGCGCTGCAGTTTCGACTATACGCAAACTAAAGTGTGTGTGACGCTTGCGATGATTTCAGTGTCTGCTGTCTCTCTATACATTAACTTTATCTGCAGAGCTGCTCTCAGAGTCACTTCATGAACATTTGACCATTTCATTTACAAGAACTATCAACATTTGTTGTATCATATACACACAGGAATGTTTGAGGTTTTACAAGTCAGATGGTTCATAGTACCTTAGAGATGTTCTCCACACATCCATCACAATCTAGAAACATTAACAATTTGTCACAGAGCCAACAATATGTGGTATAAAATGTCAGGTTTATTAGAAATAAATAAACTACAGCACGTGGTTAAAATGCTGAAAAAAGTAAGAATATACAGGATATACAATATATAATATCTTTAGATATCAGAATTTATGTTTTGGGGTTTTATAGATGCATGGAGATATATACGTGGTCAATAATTGATGGAAAACCATGTAAGATAAAAGAAAAAAGGTGTTTGAAATAGTTTCAGCCCATTGTCACGCTCCATGTGAGTGACGTCACCGATTAACCTTACAGTGCAAACTTTTACGTTAAATAATTAGATTAACGTTACTTCCATTCTCAGCGTTCCTACACAATTTTCATTTCAAAATTCCATACTTTTCCAGACTTCCCTACAGATTTTTTCCGACCATATTAAAATTCAACTGCTAACAAGTATGTTACATTCTAAAGATTTAGTATTGGCGTTTTTGCCTTTTATTAGGATAGGAAAGTAGCGAGACAGGAAGTAAGGAGAGAGAGAGGGGGCGGGATTGGGAAAAGTCCATGAGGCAGGACTCGAACTCGGGTCTCCAGAAGCACAACAGCACTACATGGCGACGCAATTACCCACAATGCCATCGGCGCCGACAAGTCTGTTACACTCTGAGTCAAAACCTCAGGCTATCATGTTAAATTTGTAAATTTGAAAATTGTAGCTACTGTTGCTTGTACAAGTCAATTTAACACCAAACCCAGTCAAGTTCAAAGCTCTAAATCAGTGCAATGTTATTCATATTTGTAATTTTGTACATTTAAATTAGAGATGCAACGATTGATCGGAATTGGCAGATTTTCTGCATGATCGGCCGATCAGTCTCGCGTGTCTCCGATTTTGAGTCGATCCGTCTACATGCGGCAGTGAGCACGAGCGCGGCCGCGACGTTGATGTCATGAACAAACGAAATGACTTGAAAAAAGATTTGTTCATTTTGCTGAACGAGATTCAAAGATCCGAGTCAGTAAATTGATCCGAACTTCCCACTACTATTTTGGCCTAGCATATGGCTTACAATTGCCGCCTCCCCCATGTTGGAGATGTCAAATGATTTGACATAAAGTTTGCAAATAGCTTTCTTTGTAAATTTTAAATCTTTGGCTAACCAGGCTTTATATTTAGGATCGGCAAGCCAGCCCTCGGAAAACGTGCATTTTCCCATTTTGTTTGCCGTGAAGTCCACACTCAAATGTAAAAATCAAGCACAACGTTCCAGGTGTTTTTAGTCAAGCAGTTTGAGGCAGGGCTGCTGTGATGGCAACTGCCGCCTAACAACGCAACAACCAATCACTGCAGACCTCAACTCCAGCAGATCAAGTGTAAAATGATCGGCAGCGCTGGCAGGCGATCCAAACACCATGAAAAAAAAAACAATTGTATATATTATATACATTTAGAAATTCTTAATTTTATTTTTCGAAACCGAAATAGGGACAATAGTCTGGAAACATAAATATTTTTCCATACTCTGATTTATTTTTTCCATACTTTTCCAGACCTGGAAATTACTCAAATCAAATTCCATACTTTTCCAAACCCCGTAGGAACCCTGCATTCATCCATTGACAAATTGCCAGCAAAACGTTAACAAAACTATCAAAGCCCTCTTATCTTCACATAATATGTGATTAAAACCCCAAACTTTCATAAACAAGAGCTCGAGGCTATTAGTTACATTAGCCTAAGTTAACGTTAACTCTCATAAAGTTAGCCTAACGGCTAACAGATTTTTTCCGAAGACACTAACGTTAAACCATTTCTATAAAGTAAATATTCAACAGAACAACGGAAGAGTTGTATGTATTATATGTGTAATTTAACATTATATGTGTAATTTTAGGGACTAAACTTACCTGAAATCAGTGAAAACAACAGTGACAGGCCGCAGGCGGAGTCTCGTTTCCATGGAAACTCCCTCCGCTCCCGTTTAAAAGCGTCTCGAATGTTCAACACGCCCATTAAACACGTCATATGTCAATTCCACAGCGTTTCATAGGCCTACTGATGGAGTAGAAAATGTCCCGAAAGTTGATAACGTTGTTTAAGTGGATAGTGCAGCCTAGGCTTACATCATCACAGCCTAGGTTCGAGCATATATAGTAATAGTTTCATTATTTATACGCATTTTCGTGTGATCGGGCTCATTTTTACACTCTATCAGAGCCATAGAGAGAGTCTATGAGCTGTTTGATCCACGCGCCAGGCTCGTGATGAGCTATGAAACAACAATAATCGATTGGATTATTCTAATATAGCTTGCTATCAGTTAAATGAGCAGAGACCACTGAAAGTAAGCATTCACATATTAGGCTACCTTTAGTCCTTTTGATATCGAATGCTCAGCTGCATAAATCAGTCTCACTCAGTCACTGAATCGCCTCAATGGTAAAATGTTACTGATATTTTTACACAAACAGAATGTAGCCTATCATTGGAGGTTTGGCATATGGTTGTATTTTGGTACTGTCATGACGTTTTTTAAACGTCGTATTCCAACGTGCAGATTACGTTATTTTAACACCAGAATAAAACGTCTAACAAACGTTGTAGTTTGGTAGTAGACAAACGTAATATTTATGTTTTTTTGACTACTTAAAGAAAACGTACCAGGTTGGTATTTTTACAACGTTTTTGAAACGTTTTATTTTGGTTACATTATTTTTCTATTTAAAACGTCTTTAAAACGTTGTACTGCAACATTACCTAATTGCAACCAAAATACAACGTTGTGAAACGTTGTAAAAACGTTTTGTGTTTGCTGGGGATGAAGTTGCTGAATGTCAGAGTCTTTGCTGTAATATTGTATCTGCAGATGTATTTGCTGATCTTATAAACCCGTCCCTCTGTTGGAGCGCGTGCACGAGCAGCGCCCCCCAGCGGCCAGACGCCGCATGCGCAGAAACACTGAGGGCTCGAGAGCAGGACAGGAAGTGATGTGAGCGGTCCTGTGCTGCCCCCTGCTGCTGCACACAACACAACACACCAGACCAGCTCGAGTGTGTGTGTGTTCATGTTTATTAATCAAACACACGTGAAAGACACCGATCATGACCAATCATCAGTAAGGCACAGCTCCATCAATAACAGTTTCAGCTTCAAATTATTCATTTAGTGTTACTACACACACTCACACAGAGTCAGATCACTACAGAAACAACAAATGACACACACACACTCACACAGAGTCAGATCACTACAGAAACAACAAATGATCCGTTCAGAGACGATAGAGTTCAGTACACACACACACACACACACACACACACACACACACTCAACATGAACTGGGTCTGTTTATACGACAGCCGTGTGTGTGTGTGTGTGTGTCACCAGAAGAGTGTGTGGATTCATCAACACAAACACTTCCAGTATGTTTTAGTACATAAAGAGTAAAACTACAGCTTATACATTATATGAACAGGTTGATCACACACACACACACACACTCACACACACACACACACACACTCAGCCGTCGT
>JARQWZ010005435.1:32500-35000 GCA_033150135.1 Gobio occitaniae
CACTCGCGTCCGACTCACTCACTCACTCACTCACACACTCACTCACTCACTCGCGTCCGACTCACTCACTCACTCACTCACTCACTCGCGTCCGACTCACTCACTTACTCACTCACTCGCGTCCGACTCACTCACTCACACACTCACTCACTCGCGTCCGACTCACTCACTCACACACTCACTCACTCACTCACTCGCGTCCGACTCACTCACTCACACACTCACTCACTCGCGTCCGACTCACTCACTCACTCACTCGCGTCCGACTCACTCACTCACTCACTACTCACTCGCGTCCGACTCACTCACTCACTACTCACTCACTCGCGTCCGACTCACTCACTCACTCACTACTCACTCGCGTCCGACTCACTCACTCCTCACTCACTCACTCACTCACTCGCTTCCGACTCACTCACTCACTACTCACTCACTCGCGTCCGACTCACTTACTCACTCACTCACTCACTCACTCACTGGCATCCGACTCACTCACTACTCACTCACATCCGACTCACTCACTCACTCACACGTGTCCGACTCACTCACTCACTCACTCGCGTCCGACTCACTCACTCACTACTCACTCACTCGCGTCCGACTCACTCACTCACTACTCACTCACTCGCGTCCGACTCACTCACTCACTCACTATTCACTCACTCACGACTCACTCGCCTTTAACTCACTCACTCATGATTCACTTGCCTTTGACTCACTCACTCACGACTCACTCGCGACTCACTTGCCTTTGACTCAGTCACTCATGACTCACTCGCGACTCACTCACTCACGACTCACTCGCCTTTAACTCACTCACTCATGATTCACTTGCCTTTGACTCACTCACGACTCACTCGCGACTCACTTGCCTTTGACTCAGTCACTCACGACTCACTCGCGACTCACCCACTAACGACTCACTCGCCTTTAACTCAGTCACTCACGATTCACTTGCCTTTGACTCAGTCACTTGCGACTCACTTGCCTTTAACTCAGTCACTCACGATTCACTTGCCTTTGACTCAGTCACTCACGACTCACTCGCGACTCACTTGCCTTTGACTCCTTCACTCACGACTCACTCACGACTCACTCACTCACGACTCACTCGCCTTTAACTCAGTCACTCACGATTCACTTGCCTTTGACTCACTCACTCACTCACTCGCGTCCGACTCACTCACTCACTCACTCACTCACTCACTCACTCACTCACGTCCGACTCACTCACTCACTCACTCACTCACTCACTCACTCACTCACTCGCGTCCGACTCACTCACTCACTCACTCACTCGCCTTTGACTCACTCACGACTTACTCGCCTTTGACTCACTCACTCACGACTCACTCGCCTTTGACTCACTCACTCAAGACTCACTCGCCTATGACTCACTCATGTCTGATTCACTCGCCTTTGACTCCCTCACGACTCACTCATTCGCCTTTGACTCACTCACTCACGACTCACTCGCCTTTGACTCACTTACGACTCACTCGCCTATGACTCACTCACTCACTCACGACTCCCTCGCCTTTGACTCACTCACTCACGACTCCCTCGCCTTTGACTCACTCACTCACGACTCCCTCGCCTTTGACTCACTCACTCACGACTCCCTCGCCATTGACTCACTCACTCACGACTCCCTCGCCTTTGACTCACTCACTCACGACTCCCTCGCCTTTGACTCACTCACTCACGACTCCATCGCCATTGACTCACTCACTCACGACTCACTCGCCTTTGACTCACTCACTCACGACTCCCTCGCCATTGACTCACTCACTCACGACTCCCTCGCCATTGACTCACTCACTCACGACTCCCTCGCCATTGACTCACTCACTCACGACTCCCTCGCCTTTGACTCACTCACTCACGACTCCCTCGCCATTGACTCACTCACTCACGACTCCCTCGCCTTTGACTCACTCACTCACGACTCCATCGCCATTGACTCACTCACTCACGACTCACTCGCCTTTGACTCACTCACTCACGACTCCCTCGCCATTGACTCACTCACTCACGACT
The DNA here is from genome assembly GCA_033150135.1 of Gobio occitaniae. Classification (NCBI taxonomy): domain Eukaryota; kingdom Metazoa; phylum Chordata; class Actinopteri; order Cypriniformes; family Gobionidae; genus Gobio; species Gobio occitaniae. Next base: position 34,541 of record JARQWZ010005435.1, read on the forward strand.
CCCTCGCCATTGACTCACTCACTCACGACTCCCTCGCCTTTGACTCACTCACTCACGACTCCCTCGCCTTTGACTCACTCACTCACTCACGACTCACTCGCCATTGACTCACTCACGACTCCCTCGCCATTGACTCACTCACTCACGACTCCCTCGCCTTTGACTCACTCACTCACGACTCCCTCGCCATTGACTCACTCACTCACGACTCACTCGCCTTTGACTCACTCACTCACGACTCACTCGCCTTTGACTCACTCACTCACGACTCACTCGCCTTTGACTCACTCACTCACGACTCCCTCGCCATTGACTCACTCACTCACGACTCACTCGCCATTGACTCACTCACTCACGACTCACTCGCCTTTGACTCACTCACTCACGACTCACTCGCCTTTGACTCACTCACTCACGACTCACTCGCCTTTGACACACTCACTCACGACTCCCTCGCCTT
>JARQWZ010005435.1:40000-52500 GCA_033150135.1 Gobio occitaniae
GTAATCGGCTTAAAAGTCTGAAAGTCTGAATGAAAATGCTGCATATAAACACTGCTTTCATAAGGATACACACATTTTTCTGAAGTGTTAAACTTTTTATTTTGTAACAAGTTATGAAGATAATGTTGGAATATTGACACAGACATAGCCTGTCTACGCCATCTCATCTGACAGCGTTTGTCCCAGCACTTCTACTTCAACTGCGGCTGAGGTGTTTCTTACAGCATCACCAGATCGGTTTAGATAAAGTCTGGTGTAACGGTCCACAGAATCGTTCAATCGGAATGACATAAAAGTGTGCATGTAAACGGGGCTATTGAAGCTCTCACACACACACACACACACACACACACACACACACACACACACACACACACACACACACACACACACACACACACACACACACACACACACACACACACACACACACACACACACACACACACACACACACACACACACACACACACACAGAGAGAGCAGAGATCGCGCTGCACATTCATGAGCAAAGAAACTTGTTATTAACGCCGCCCCTTGATTTTTAGCAATAAAACAGCTAAGTTACTGGATCACTACATTATATTTCTCAGCAACGATGGGGTTACATCGCTATTTTTCAGTAATAAACGCACATCTTCGTTAAGAGAGACGCTGAACAGACGCAGTCACACAGGTACCAATCTCTCTCTCTCTCGATAATTAATCCTAATAAATGCTATAATCCATTCATTCAAATAAATGTAATCTTACGAACTACTTTATCTCTGTGTCTGATTCAAAGAAGGCAGAATGCAAGATCTAACGAGCCGTAACTGACGAAAATAACCGTCAATGTTACCCTTCCGGTCAAATATTGCTCTGCAAACATCAATAGCAGCTTTAAGTTGTCAATGTTTTGTCAGTTGTCAAGAGGCTGAGCTCTTGTAACCAAGTAGCTCCTTGTTAGGTACTAAGTGGTTATGGAGGCTGACGTGCAGCTCTGTGTTTACTCTGACAGGTGTTGTTGTTGTTGTTGTGCGCGCTAGGGAACGTAAATGCGCCATACGACATCGTGTCGCTATATCATTGATACCGCGATATGACACTTTATCATGTACAAATTTATACCGCTATTATCGTGGGCGGTATGATATGGCTCACCCCTATTTGGAATTAAATTTATTTTGAGTTTAGTAACAGTAATATCTGTTTATTGAAGAACCAGTGCTATAACAGTTGTGATAACTGAAAAACTATTTTGTTTTTGTCATTAAAAAAACAATGAATTAAATTAAATAAATTGTCACAAAAAAGCTTTTGAAAGGCTCGTCCAATATTGATTATTTTGGATATATATCAGGTACAATACATGGCAAATTTTTGAATGTAAAACAAATCTCGCGATAAATCTAAAATCAAAAAAAAATTTGGGAAAACAAATCTCACTAATGCTGTAAACTATGGGAGTCAGTTGTACTATAATACTAAAGGTAAAAATGAACAGATTGTACAAACACTTAAATTACACAATTATGTTTTTAAAATAATAATACAGTTATATTACTAACTTTACAAATTGCATAATCTTATTTCTACTCCAATTCGTTTTTTTGAAATATAAACATTTAAATGGTGGCTGTCATAAAAACTTGCCAGATGAATTCAAACATGCATTAAATATTGAAGAACATTAAAAATTATAATGAATATGGTGCATATATTTAGCAAAATGATCCTCTCTAGAGTCAATTTTTCTAGCTGACCAACGAATATGGACACTGGATATGTTTTTTTCTGAGGTAAATGTGACGTTGAAATGACATTGTTTACAAGCTGTTCTACTGACGCCGTTCCGCGTTTGAAACACTGATTGAGCTGTTCCATGTGACATGATACGGATGTCGGTAAGTTGTCCTGTATCCTTTAACACACGTTCAGATCTTCATTCATGTTTATTTCGCGCTGTAACTGCTATTATTAAGGCAGAAGAGAAGATCCGTTCACATGCGTTGCGCGCGGCCACTTCTACAGAGCTGAGCTGCGCCAAAACGGTATTTATGTTTTTGAAATCTGAAACTTTGTTTTATATCAATAGCAACAAAGCACAACAAGTATTGCTATTTAATGGATGTGAGGCGCGCTGCAATGTTCATTCATTAACTGAAAACGTTCCAGTTCTGTATTTCGAAGCGCGCTGGGCGGCTAAAGTAACAGAGCTGGATAAGGAGGGTCAGGAGCGACTCGAAGTGGCCGGAGCAGAAGGTTTGCTGGGCCGCTTTGGGTCGATGCGCCTCTGAGGACGTTGGCGAGGAACCGTGTGGTGGGTGGAGGATGACCCTGGTCGCTCCTCCTACTGGTAAACTCTAGTGATGTTCATTTTGAATGAATCTTTAATATGACTCGGGACTACCGAGTTGTCTCAGAGAGTGATTCGTTCATTTTGTGTTGACCGCACATGCGCATTACGCGGAATCTGTACTGGAAAGAACAAAAATGATTAGTTCATCTTTCGAGTCTCGAGTTCGGGTTTGAGTCTTTCCTTCTTCCTGTCAGTCCCATAGAGTCTATGCTGTCAGTAGCGGAAACAGAAAAGATTAGTTCTTTCGAGTCTCGGGTTTGACGTTTGAGTCGTTCTTTTGACACGTGACTTTGTCACTGTATTGAACACTAGTTCACAACCTTTTTACTAACAAGCACGTAGTTATTTTTTTATTTTATTTTTATATATATAATTCTCAGTTAATATCAGACATATACAAATATGGGAAATATATTGACTATTCAATTCTAACATCACAAATTCAAGTCAATTAGACTATTACTCGTTTTGAATCAACTGTATTTTATTTTTCTCTATTGAGTTATATTATTATTTTTTGTCCTTGTGTTATTAATGAATAAAAATCAGTTTAAAAATGTTACCTAAACCTTTGTAACATAGCTTATAGGCCTATAGCACCTATACAAAAACATATTACACACTATATATATATATATATATATATATATATATATATATATATGTGTGTGTGTGTGTGTGTGTGTGTGTGTGTGTGTGTGTGTGTGTGTGTGTGTGTGTGTGTGTGTGTGTGTTTGCGCTATATGATTCAAAATGAGTAATAGTCTAATTGACTTGAATTTGTGATGTTAGACTTGAATAGTCAATATATTTCCCATATTTGTATATGTCTGATATTAACTGAGAATATGACAGGAAGAACGAAAGACTCAAACCCGACCTCGAGACTCGAGACTCGAAAGATGAACTATTTATTCTGTTCCCGGACCTGTGTCACATGGCCCAGCCCCAGATCAGAGTCAGACACAGACGAGTCGACAACTAACGTCTCGAGGAGTTCGAAGACACGAGAGGTGGAGAACAAACGTGATAAATATGAAGTTGCAAAAGAAAGAATGTCTCGGATCAGGAGGTGAGGTGAACTAACAGAGTTAGACTGCAATAGCCTGACCCAACAACTAATCAATTAATTAAACGTTTCAGTTTCTTATCATTTGGCTTTGATTGCAGTACCCTATAGTTTATTTTTATTTAGTTTTACAAATGTAATCAACATTTTCATAAGTACTAGATGGGTTGGGCTATTTAACATGTCATTTTAATTATATTTTTCTGAAATGAACGAAATGACTCGAAAAAAGATTCGTTCATTTTGCTGAACGAGACTCAAAGATCCGAGTCAGTAAAATGATCCGAACTTCCCACTACTAGTAAAGTCCTTCTGTGAGAAGCCGTTCTCTGGACTGAGAGGGTTAGGAGAGTCCCTCGCTGTCCTAGGCATGAACTGCTTAAAGCTACACTGTGGAACTTTTTTAGTCTATTCTTAGCTAAAAACACTTAGTTCTTTCAAAAATATGTGTGCTCATTAATGTATATTTACTTCTTTCAAGTAATAAAGTATTCTCGTAAGTTTATAATATGCCATTGAAAATAAATAAGGTAATGGGATCTAACGGTGGTCGCCATGTTGCTCCTCCATCTTGAAAGTACATTAGCCAAAGAGGGACATACCCGTAAATTCAAGCTTTGCCTTTCGCGTTTTAACCGGTTTTAATACTCGATGGCACTGTACAAAATTCTCTGCCTCACGCATGTGCGTGTCAACTTGTTCAGACTTGTCTGGTGCATGTGCAGAGAGTTTTCATCTCAGCAGCTCCAGTAACAGAGTTATACAGAGTTTTCCTGGCTTGTTTTTTCCTCAAAAGTCTGTTTATCCTTGTGTGGTATTTCTGTGCGTTAATAACTCCGTAAGTAATAATAGTTATTGTCATTGTGGATGTGTTTCAGAGTGTGTCATCGCGTAATTCAGTTGATGTCACCTCAGAAGTATTTTTGTGTCAACATACAATAGCGTAATGCTCACCTATTTGAAGAATCATTCAGTTATTTTCTTATCAACAATGTTTATTCGTTTATAGAAAATATTTGCTTGTAATGTATGTTGATGGAAATATGTATCAGGTCTGATCGGCATATTAACAATTGTTATATTGAGCGCACTGCAGTGCTAAAGCTGCACACACTTTTGTAACCCGACACCGCTTGTTAGCAGCAGCAGCTCCGCTCCTTTTAATGCAGCTGCATTTAGCGCCTATATATGGTACAATAAGCTCTGGTTTACGGTTACATTATACAAATGTAACTTATAAGTATAGTTATACAGTTCTTAACTGTGTATATTCTGTCATGTCATTATCATGTATATTTACCATCCTTATTTGTTCTCTCACAGAAACCACATTTATGTACATATCCACGCAAACCTGTTTATGCCTTGCAATTGGATGAGTGAATAAACATTACTATCATCAAAGTTCACTCTGGATTAGCTGCAGTTCTTTCTAGCCAAATAATTAGGCCAGTTGAGTTCCAACCATCCCACTGCGCACAGAATATCCCACAGGCACCGTGTCGAATGTGGACGAGGTCGAGCTGGAAGCCATGTTAATCTTGGACTAAATTGGCCACCGTAGGAATTAAAACGAAATCGGAATTGAAAGGAACAGAAACTAAAATTCACTGGATGGTCATTTACCTTTTCACCACTAGATGGGGGAAAATATCACACAGTGTAGCTTTAAAGGCGGCAGACTGAGATTTAGTGTCTCTAAACTTCTCAACCACCGTGTTGACCGCCTCCCCAAATAAACCAGACTGTGAAACCGGAGCGTCCAGTAGGAAAACCTGATCCTTATCACGGATTTCCGTGAGGTTGAACCACAGGTGGCGCTCCACCACCACAACACCCGCCATTGAACGTCCTATGGCACGAGCTGTGTGATTCGTGGCTCGTAAAGCCAACTCCATGGCTTTGCACAGCTCCTTTACTGCTTCCGCTGTCAAACCGTCGCCCTCGTCCATCTCCTTTAGCACGTCCGCCTGATAGGCCTGGAGGATGGCCATGGTATGAAGGGCCATGCCAGCCTGACCAGCTGCTGTGTAGGATTTTCCGATAAGGGCAGAAGTGGTCCTACTCGGCTTAGTGGGAAGTAGGGGGCGGGAATTCCACGAGGGAGCTGAAGATGGAGCGAGATGAGTGGCCAGTGTATCCTCCACCGCAGGAATGGCGGAATAGCCCTGCTCCACAGAACCAACGAGGTTGGTGAAGTCAGCGGCTGCCGCGTTAGTTAAGCGGGCTGAGAAAGTCTGCTTCAAGGATCTGGATATCGCGTGTGTAATTCACTGCACAACAGACGTGATTCTCCTCATGGGCGGAGCTTCTGCCAGCGGCTCGTCTCGTTGAGAAATGGCTGACATGGGCTGTGTTTACACATCTTTTTTTGTTTAAATCTACTGTTAATGTGTGACAAAACATAGTTTTAAGACTTTTTCAGTCGAGAATGTAGTTGTTTAAAGCTCAAATCAGTGGTTTATTTATATAAAGAGTGCCTATTTGAACATGTGATCTGGTGTTTTGGGAGTTGTGAGCTCCAGTGGATCAGCGGCGCTCATTAACCCGGTGAGATCAGCCTTTCCTCAGCCAGTTCTTCTGCCGCTGCTCTGATGATCTGTGGCGGCTCCAGATATAATTCGTCTTGTAACGGCCGATCTTTGCTCTCATGGATCTATAATTTGTTCCCTGGCAAATCGTTTAGGCTGAGGGCAAAGAGAAGTTTCATTACTTTATATTTTTAGGCTATGACTGTAGGTTACAGTTGTAGCTTTAGCCTACTTGCACTGACTTTGAATGTTTGACTGAATTGTTTGCTTTATTTCATGTGTAGCTTATTATACCTTTTACTTCTACTTCTGTATTATTGATCAAACATAAACTTGCATTTAACAAAAAGAGACTGTGTTGTGTTTCATGTCATTTAATGTTATCACAGTGATAATCATATTGTCTGAACCAGATATTAATATACAGATTTTCTCCTCATTGTTGTCACTACTAGAGCAAGCTCCTGATTGGTTACCGCGGCGCGAAATATCCGCCAAAGTTCAGATTTTTCAACTTGAGCGATTCGCGCGTTCAAAACGCTCAATTTGCGTCATTCGTGCCGCCTCATTCGCGTGAATCGCGCCGCAGAATGCCATTTCGCGTCTCTGCATTGACTTAACATGTAAATCACTCGCGCGAATCGCGTCCGGTGTGAACGCTCCATAAGGGCTTCAGACAATCGGCACACCCCGTTCCCATTACGTCATAAAGTGACGCAGCGTCGAGTGAACCTATGAAAGAGAACCTCTTCTCCATTTTAAATGTCTTGCACTGCTGCTCGCGTTGGTTACATTCAAAAGCACACAGTATCGATACGCGCATCGTCAGGAGTTCATGACGATGTATCGTTGGATCGATATTTTGTGTGTGTGTGTGTGTGTGTGTGTGTGTGTGTGTGTGTGTGTGTGTGTGTGTGTGTGTGTGTGTGTGTGTGTGTGTGTACCGCGGCGGGCTCCGCATTGGCCATGACCAGAAACACTCCTGCATGTTCTGCATTGCTGATCCACATCTTGGAGCCGTTGATGATGTAATAATCGTTCTGCTTCTCTGCTTTCGTCTTCAGGGAGAACGCATCACTGCCCGACTCCGCCTCCGACAGGCAGAAGCTGCCGACCTGATGAACACACACACACACACACACACACACACACAGCGTCAGTCCGAGATCGTCCCCGGGCGGGGGGCGGCGGGGCGGCGGTCACCGTGTCGCTGGCGAGGCGGGGCAGGTACTGCTCCTTCTGCTGCTCCGTGCCCAGCTCCCCCAGGAGTGTGTTGATCAGGGTGTTCTGGATGTCACACAGCACAGACACAGACGGGTCCACCTTCGCCAGCTCCTCGATCACCAGGATGGAGGAGAAGAAGGTGGAGCCCGTGCCTCCGTACTCCGCTCCGATCTCCATCCCCATCAACTGCAGAACACAGACGATACTCACACAGCTGCACACTGAACCTGTAGCGCTCTGAGTGTGTGTGTGTGTGTGATGGTTCTGAGGCAAACACACTCACGCCCTGCTGGAACAAAGCGCTGATCACGCCTGCATCCATGACTGAGTCCTCATCCATCTTGGAAACAAACGGAGCGATGCGTTCCTGAGCGAACTTCCTCACTGGGAAAGAGAAGAGCAGCTTCAGACGGAGTGTGTGTGTGTATGTGAGAGATTGTGTGTGTGTGAGAGAGGGAATGTCTGAGAGAGAGTGTGTGTGTGTGTGTGTGTGTGTGTGTGTGTGTGTGAGAGAGAGTGAATGTCTGAGAGTGTGTGTGTGTGTGTGTGTGTGTGTGAGAGTGAATGTCTGAGAGTGTGTGTGTGTGTGTGAGAGAGAGAGAGAGAGAGAGAGAGAGAGAGAGAGAGAGTGTGTGTGTGTGTGAGAGTGAATGTCTGAGAGAGTGTGTGTGTGTGTGAGAGAGAGGGAATGTCTGAGAGAGAGTGTGTGTGTGTGTGTGTGTGTGTGTGTGTGTGTGTCTCACCGGTGTCTCTCATCATGCTCTCCTCCTCAGAGTAAGTCTGTAATGGGGGGAAGGCAGGTCTGCTCGTGTCCGGGTGAGCTGCGGCCGCGGCGCGTGAACACAGGAGTCGGACCGCGGCACGCGAGCGGCTCACACCATCACACACCTACACACACACACACACACACACACACACACACACACACACACACACACATATCCTTAAACATAACACAGAACCTGTTTTCTGTTTACAGGCGAAACACAGCTAGATCATAAAAATGTAAATAATCAATTCAAATCACGAAACATATCGTTTCAAAGCAGCTTCACAGAAAATGCGTCTGCATTACAATTTAAATTGATTTGTACATGTTATGCATTTCAGAAATGCACATATACAAAGCACACAGATTAGCTAACTATCTATTATTAATCAATATAATAACTATGGCACAGAAATAAGAACACATGTTAATCAATAGGGTATAGAGATGAGAATGAGTGTGTGTTGATGCAGAGCTATATAAAAGCAAATCATTAAAAACATTAACTCTAGTTTAGCTGCATGTCATGTGACCTTTAATCATTAAACTTACATTTTATTTATATATTTCTTTGGACACTAAAGGAGCTGTTCTGTAAACATGTCAGTGTTACTCTAGACCAGAAACATTAACATTTACAGACAAAGAAGAAGGAAAACAAGTAAATGTGTTAAACTATTTCAATATTATCTTTACATGTTTCTGTGAATGAATCTCTGATTTATCTGATCCTGACAGTGTCAAAGTGCAGATCCGAGAATAAACACGAAACCCATCAGAAGTGTGTGTGTGTGTGTGTGTGTGTGTGTGTGTGTGTGTGTGTGTGAGAGTGAGAGAGAGAGAGTGTGTGTGTGTGTGTGTGTGAGTGAGAGAGAGTGTGTTATTGATCTCTGTTCAGAGGATTGATTTGACCTCATAAGGGTCTGTAAGTTCGGCTATCGCTCCATCACAGCTATCTTCATCATATAAACATCATGTCAGGTGTGTGTGTGTGTGTGTGTGTGTAGTTTGTTCTGACCTGTCGCATCATTCTGAGCGCGGACGCCATTGCGGCTCTGTGTCACAGTCTAAAGAGTCCGGAGGAAACAAGCCGGAGCGCTGACGGACAAACACCTTTATTATACAACTATAACCATAGATGGGACCCAGAAAAAAAAAAGTTTTTTGAATTTAGTATTTTTTTATGTCATTACATTGTTTAGAGCATAAGAAACAAATGAAAAAAAAACATTTTTGAAAAATGATATTTTATTCATATGTTATGATACGTCCTCTGTAGTGACACCAGGACTGAGTTGTTAAAAAAATTAAATGACATGAAATTGCATGTATAGGCAAAAACAATGGGATTTATTTTTAATTCATCAATCAATTTTTAGGTTTCAGGTTTTTTTTTAAACAAACTTTATTTAAAGATGATTCTGAACTATGTTATGAAAGATATAATGAAATGCATTCATATACCATTTTACTTTATGAAATATGTGGGTAAAATGACAATACTTGGATTTTCCCATTCAATACAATGTATCTATTCACTGCATCTAATTTGCATATTAATGTGTTCTTGGTGCAACATGTAATGAAAAAAGAAGTGTAATAATGGGAGGAAAAATTGGCAACATTTTCAAAATAATATCTAATATTTCATAGGAATATTGATATGTAATTTCTTTCCCTGTTCACTTGTTATGTCTCCAAAATGCCTGATAAACATGATTTAAATCCTGGTGTCCACTATAGTGGTCGTTTATGAAATCAATGCCCTGTTCTGTAACAGAAAGTCATATTTTGATTAGAAACCCCATAACATTTTCCTGAGATGTTGATTTATAACAAACAATTTGAAAATTAATCAGATTTAAATTATAATTAAAAAATATGATCATATTTCCATAAGAGTGCTCAACATTAATGTCAGCCATTTTTAAAGACCAAGAAGAAGTTGTAGTCCTGGTGAAACCTCCAAACATTTGGTATCTCTGCAAAGCCCCGAGTGTGCTCTTTACTGGACATCCAGACTGAGACATGTGACCTGTGTGATGTCAGAGAAATTCACTAAAATATAATGTCCACTACAGTGGACAAAAGTCTATTCTTGGGTCCCAGGAGGATATACACTTTATAATGTATGTCTATGACTATAACACACACACACACACACACACACACACACACCACTAGAGTATCCATATCGCTCGTTTTCATCTGAAATGTATTTCTCACAAAGTGGAACCAAATGGAGTCGAGCACAAGATGTTGCAGATGATCGGATACACTCAAATTATGCATCAATGAATTAAGGTATACAGAAGACCAAACATCTTAACGTTGTATTTGTAATGTTATCTGTTAGTGGAAAATAATAACTCAATAATAACTTATTTCACATGTTTGTGTATCTTTTATATCAGTGAATTTATTGACTCGCAGCTGAAACACGTAAATAGGGGTTCAAGAACGAAGTGCTAAAACCCTATTGTATTTGTGCCGGTTTTTATTATTATTATTCAGACCTAAAACGCATCGTGCAGACCAAACTGTAGGGTATGAGCCAGATTGGCCTATAGGAGGCGCTATAGCAATCAATTGCGCAAAACTGCTCATAACTCCTAGAGCATATGTCGACTCAAGTGTCTTATATCATTGGAAAGCTGAATTCCTGACATTAAACAGCTCCAGAACAGCTTCTTCCCACAAGCAATTAGACTCCTTAACTCTTGATCCATCAGGATCATAACACACACTGGACAAAAATATCACTCAGCAACCCACTGTAGATACACACACACATTATATACACATTTATTTATCATACAGCATCTATTGCACTTTGGATTTCAATTTTCAATTTGTGAATAATATTTTATACTACACATTGTATATTATTATTATTATTATAGCGTAATGTATATTGGTTAGTGTATGTTTAGTGTATATTGTTTAAAGTATATGTATATTGTAAGTATGTGTATATTGTTTAAAGCTGTGAGAACTACACTCACATTGTGTAAATTATTTATTGTTTATTGTAGTTTTTACTGTGCTGTGAGTAATTGTGGGCGCATCAGATGTGTAATCTGATGCTGCTTTAAATGTTGTACATGTCATGTCGTGACTACTATGTTACTCAGAACTGCACCAAGAATTTCACCTGCTGTTGCACTTGTGTACATGGCTGTGTGACAATAAAGTGATTTGATTTTGATTTTGATTTGATTAAAACAGGTACATCTCCGATTTCATTTGCGGTATGCAAATTGTTCCGCCATTTTGAATATTGTTAAAAACCTACTTTTGCTAACTAGTCCTAGGTTTTTGTCCGATCAGAACCAAACCAGTGCAGTATGATTCTCTGGACTCTCCTGATCAATAGTTATCAAACACATGATGAACTTTGGCTAGCTATAACAGGGTCAATTAGAGAATAGGTGTGGCAAAACATGCTCAAAAGCCCATTAACCCTGCACGAAAACTCAAAACTTCACGAAAATATGTGGGCACATGCAGCATGTGACTCTAAAGAAGCATGCAAAATTTCATGGAGATCGGGCATTAGATGCCTCTATAACAGTTAAAAAGGTGCCAATGCTTATATGGAGTATTACCTCACACTGTCACCAGAGGGCAGCAGAAGACCACTCATGGTTCATTCTGCCCACTAAGCATATATATAAACTCTAAAAAAACATTATAATAGCATTGCCAATGACTTTTTGTCAATGTTTACCAATTAATTTGATGTATGTTTTACAATAATTATTATATTACAATTAAAATAATGCCTGAAAATATGTTTTAGGGGAAAACCTGGAATAAGCTATTTGTTACCTATCATTTATTTCAAATATCTATATCTCCAACAAAATGTGCATGTGAGTTAAGCACGTTTAAAGACATTAACTTGGAAAATGTGCCCATTAAATGAAAAACAGACATTTAAAATGAAAATGAGCCAATGAGTGGTTCTCTGCTGCCACCTGCTGGGCTTAAATGGTCATTTTGTCATGCTATTTACTTATCATGTTCTATAATTCCTATTTAGACATTATAAAGTCACTATTACAATATTTACAATCACATTTTGTCAAAATAATTTATTTCAAATATATCTGCAACAAAATTAAAGTTTAAATGAGTTAACATGGAAAATGTGCCTATTATATATTCCTTACAATTACAAAATCACAGCAGAAGACCGCTCATTGGTTTATTATGCTCACTGATATAATTATATATCATATTTGAACTGTATAAAATCATTATAAAAACACTACAAATCACATTTTGTCAAAATGTACCATGTTTTTGCAATATTATATTGCATTTACAATAAGACTTGAAAAATGTGTTTTAAAGTGGAAAAATTGGAAAAAGCAATTTGTTACCCATAATTTATTTCACATATCTATATCTGCAACAAAATGTGTGTGCGTGTGAGAAGGTTTGAAGGCATTAACTTGGAAAATGTGCCATTAAATAAAAAAAACATACATTCTCTGCTGCCACCTGCTGGTTAAAATAGTCATTTTGTCATTCTACTCACTGATGTTGTTTTTTTAATTC
>JARQWZ010005435.1:60000-72500 GCA_033150135.1 Gobio occitaniae
GAACCAACTGAATCATCACTGATCTGAATCGACGCTGATCTGAATCTTCACTGATCTGAATAATCCCTGATCTGAATCAGCACTGATCTGAACCAACTGAATCATCACTGATCTGAATTGACGCTGATCTAAATCATCACTGATCTGAATCGACACTGATCTGAATCGACGCTGATCTGAATCATCACTGATCTGAATCGACACTGATCTGAATCGACATTGTTCTGAATCATCAATGATCTGAATCAACGCTGATTTGAATCTTCACTGATCTGAATCGACGCAGATCTGAATCATCGCTGATCTGAATCATCGCTGATCTGAATCGACACTGATCTGAATCATCACTGATCTGAATCAACACTGATCTGAACCAACTGAATCATCACTGATCTGAATCGACACTGATCTGAATTCAGTGGAGTTTGATCAGTGGAGTTTAACCTACAGGTCTCCATGGGCGATGCGGTCAGTGGTGTCCAGTGTCAGGCTCTGCTGCTCCCAGCGGTTCCGGTTCTGGTCCGGAGGCTCCATGCGCTCACACACCTGCAGCAACACTTCCTCTGGGATGCGCTGCGCCCTCTGCTGGTTCCTCCGGACACACACCTGCAGCGTACAGTGCAGGAACACCTGGCAGAACCCCATGGCGTCTGTCACACAGCAGAACAGCGTTAGCCCCGCCCACCACACTGGACCCCACTCACACTGGACCCCACTCACACTGGACCTCACTCACACTGGACCCCACTCACACTGGACCCCACTCACACTGGACCCCACTCACACTGGACCTCACTCACACTGGACCCCACTCACACTGGACCTCACTCACACTGGACCCCACTCACACTGGACCTCACTCACACTGGACCTCACTCACACTGGACCTCACTCACACTGGACCTCACTCACACTGGACCTCACTCACACTGGACCCAACTCACACTGGACCACAATCACACTGGACCCCTCTCACACTGGACCTCACTCACACACTCACACTGGACCCCAATCACACTGGACCTCACTCACACACTCACACTGGACCACACTCACACTGGACCTCACTCACACACTCACACTGGACCCCACTCACACTGGACCTCACTCACACACTCACACTGGACCCCACTCACACTGGACCTCACTCACACACTCACACTGGACCCCACTCACACTGGACCCCACTCACACTGGACCCAACTCACACTGGACCACACTCACACTGGACCTCACTCACACTGGACCTCACTCACACTGGACCTCACTCACACTGGACCTCACTCACACTGGACCCCACTCACACTGGACCACACTCACACTGGACCTCACTCACACTGGACCCCACTCACAGTGGACCCCACTCACACTGGACCCCACTCACACTGGACCACACTCACACTGGACCTCACTCACACTGGACCTCACTCACACTGGACCACACTCACACTGGACCTCACTCACACTGGACCCCACTCACAGTGGACCCCACTCACACTGGACCCCACTCACACTGGACCACACTCACACTGGACCTCACTCACACTGGACCTCACTCACACTGGACCTCACTCACACTGGACCTCACTCACACTGGACCCCACTCACACTGGACCCCACTCACACTGGACCACACTCACACTGGACCCCACTCACACTGGACCCCACTCACACTGGACCTCACTAACACTGGACCCCACTCACACTGGACCTCACTCACACTCACACTGGACCTCACTCACACTGGACCTCACTCACACTGGACCACACTCACACTGGACCTCACTCACACTGGACCTCACTCACACTGGACCTCACTCACACTGGACCTCACTCACACTGGACCTCACTCACACTGGACCTCACTCACACTGGACCTCACTCACACTGGACCTCACTCACACTGGACCCCACTCACACTGGACCCCACTCACACTGGACCTCACTCACACTGGACCTCACTCACACTGGACCTCACACTGGACCTCACTCACACTGGACCTCACTCACACTGGACCTCACTCACACTGGACCCCACTCACACTGGACCTCACTCACACTGGACCTCACTCACACTGGACCTCACTCACAGTGGACCCCACTCACACTGGACCTCCCTCACACTGGACCCCACTCACACTGGACCCCACTCACACTGGACCTCACTCACACTGGACCTCACTCACACTGGACCCCACTCACACTGGACCCCACTCACACTGGACCTCACTCACACTGGACCCCACTCACACTGGACCCCACTCACACTGGACCCCACTCACACTGGACCCCACTCACACTGGACCTCACTCACACTGGACCTCACTCACACTGGACCTCACTCACACTGGACCCCACTCACACTGGACCCAACTCACACTGGACCTCACTCACACTGGACCTCACTCACACTGGACCTCACTCACACTGGATCTCACTCACACACTCACACTGGACCTTACTCACACTGGACCTCACTCACACTGGACCCCACTCACACTGGACCTCACTCACACTGGACCCCACTCACACTGGATCTCACTCACACACTCACACTGGACCTCACTCACACTGGACCTCACACTGGACCTCACTCACACTGGACCACACTCACACTGGACCTCACTCACACTGGACCTCACTCACACTGGACCACACTCACACTGGACCTCACTCACACTGGACCACACTCACACTGGACCTCACTCACACTGGACCTCACTCACACTGGACCTCACTCACACTGGACCTCACTCACACTGGACCTCACAATGGACCTCACTCACACTGGACCTCACTCACACTGGATCTCACACTGGACCTCACTCACACTGGACCACACTCACACTGGACCACACTCACACTGGACCTCACTCACACTGGACCTCACTCACACTGGACCCCACTCACACTGGACCTCACTCACACTGGACCTCACTCACACTGGACCTCACTCACACTGGACCTCACAATGGACCTCACTCACACTGGACCTCACTCACACTGGACCTCACACTGGACCTCACTCACACTGGACCACACTCACACTGGACCACACTCACACTGGACCTCACTCACACTGGACCTCACTCACACTGGACCACACTCACACTGGACCTCACTCACACTGGACCTCACTCACACTGGACCTCACTAACACTGGACCTCACAATGGACCTCACTCACACTGGACCTCACTCACACTGGACCTCACACTGGACCTCACTCACACTGGACCACACTCACACTGGACCTCACTCACACTGGACCTCACACTGGACCTCACTCACACTGGACCACACTCACACTGGACCTCACTCACACTAGACCTCACTCACACTGGACCTCACTCACACTGGCCCTCACTCACACTGGACCTCACTCACACTGGACCTCACAATGGACCTCACTCACACTGGACCTCACACTGGACCTCACTCACACTGGACCACACTCACACTGGACCTCACTCACACTGGACCTCACTCACACTGGACCTCACTCACACTGGACCTCACTCACACTGGACCTCACTCACACTGGACCTCACTCACACTGGACCTCACTCACACTGGACCTCACTCACACTGGACCCCACTCACACTGGACCACACTCACACTGGACCTCACTCACACTGGACCCCACTCACACTGGACCCCACTCACACTGGACCTCACTCACACTGGACCTCACACTGGACCTCACTCACACTGGACCCCACTCACACTGGACCTCACTCACACTGGACCTCACACTGGACCTCACTCACACTGGACCTCAATCACACTGGACCTCACTCACACTGGACCTCACTCACACTGGACCTCACTCACACTGGACCTCACTCACACTGGACCACACTCACACTGGACCTCACTCACACTGGACCACACTCACACTGGACCACACTCACACTGGACCCCACTCACACTGGACCACACTCACACTGGACCACACTCACACTGGACCACACTCACACTGGACCCCACTCACACTGGACCCCACTCACACTGGACCACACTCACACTGGACCCCACTCACACTGGACCTCACTCACACTGGACCACACTCACACTGGACCCCACTCACACTGGACCACACTCACACTGGACCCCACTCACACTGGACCTCACTCACACTGGACCCCACTGACACTGGACCACACTCACACTGGACCTCACTCACACTGGACCTCACTCACACTGGACCCCACTCACACTGGACCCCACTCACACTGGACCCCACTCACACTGGACCTCACTCACACTGGACCCCACTCACACTGGACCACACTCACACTGGACCACACTCACACTGGACCTCACTCACACTGGACCTCACTCACACTGGACCTCACTCACACTGGACCTCACTCACACTGGACCTCACTCACACTGGACCTCACTCACACTGGACCTCACTCACACTGGACCTCACTCACACTGGACCCCACTCACACTGGACCACACTCACACTGGACCACACTCACACTGGACCCCACTCACACTGGACCACACTCACACTGGACCCCACTCACACTGGACCCCACTCACACTGGACCACACTCACACTGGACCCCACTCACACTGGACCACACTCACACTGGACCCCACTCACACTGGACCTCACTCACACTGGACCCCACTCACACTGGACCTCACTCACACTGGACCACACTCACACTGGACCCCACTCACACTGGACCTCACTCACACTGGACCACACTCACACTGGACCCCACTCACACTGGACCACACTCACACTGGACCCCACTCACACTGGACCCCACTCACACTGGACCACACTCACACTGGACCCCACTCACACTGGACCTCACTCACACTGGACCTCACTCACACTGGACCCCACTCACACTGGACCTCACTCACACTGGACCACACTCACACTGGACCTCACTCACACTGGACCTCACTCACACTGGACCCCACTGACACTGGACCACACTCACACTGGACCTCACTCACACTGGACCACACTCACACTGGACCTCACTCACACTGGACCTCACTCACACTGGACCACACTCACACTGGACCCCACTCACACTGGACCCCACTCACACTGGACCACACTCACACTGGACCCCACTCACACTGGACCACACTCACACTGGACCCCACTCACACTGGACCTCACTCACACTGGACCCCACTCACACTGGACCTCACTCACACTGGACCACACTCACACTGGACCCCACTCACACTGGACCTCACTCACACTGGACCACACTCACACTGGACCCCACTCACACACTCACACTTCCGGGCCAGCTGCTGGACCTGCTGCCTCATGCTCTGGTAGTAGAAGTTGTCGTCCAGCAGCAGCACGAGCGGCCGCGAGTGTGTGTGTGTGTGTGTGTGAGAGCCACTCTGCTGCTGCAGCATCTGCTGGAAGCGCATCCAGACGTCATCATCGCTCTCTGAGAGTGTGTGTGTGTGAGTCTGATCACAGAGTGTGTGTGTGTCAGTCTGATCGGAGAGAGTATGTGTTTGAGTAGAGAGTGTGTGTGTGTGAGTCTGATCGGAGAGAGTGTGTGTTTGAGTCTGATCGGAGAGTGTGTGTGTGTGATCGGAGAGTGTGTGTGTGTGATCGGAGAGTGTGAGTGTGTGAGTCTGATCGCAGAGTGTGTGTGTGTCAGTCTGATTGGAGAGTGTGTGTGTTTGAGTCTGATCGGAGAGTGTGTGAGTCTGATCGCAGAGTGTGTGTGTGTCAGTCTGATTGGAGAGTGTGTGTGTTTGAGTCTGATCGGAGAGTGTGTGAGTCTGATCGCAGAGAGTGTGTATGTCAGTCTGATTGGAGAGTGTGTGTGTGTCAGTCTGATCTGAGAGTGTGTGTGTGTCAGTCTGATCTGAGAGTGTGTGTGTGTCAGTCTGATCGGAGAGTGTGTGTGTGTGATCGGAGAGTGTGTGTGTGTCAGTCTGATTGGAGAGAGTGTGTGTTTGAGTCTGATCGGAGAGTGTGTGTGTGTGAGTCTGATTGGAGAGTGTGTGTGTGTCAGTCTGATCTGAGAGTGTGTGTGTGTCAGTCTGATCTGAGAGTGTGTGTGTGTCAGTCTGATCTGAGAGTGTGTGTGAGAGTGTCTGATGCAGGAATCTCTCCAGACACATCAGAACCGTCTTCCTGTGCTGCTTCCATTCATTCTGGAAAAACAAAACACACACACACACACACACACACACACGAGTCAGACGGAGTATATTCACACACAAACAGAGAACTGTTAAAGGTCCCATGGCATGGCATTTTTCTATTATTTTATAATGTTTCCTGAGGTGTACTTATATTGTTAGTATGATTTTTACATCATAAAATGTCATAATTTAGAAATAAAAGGCATTTTTTCAATACTGCTGTTTGCCCTGTGGCTGAATGCCCTGTTACAAGAGGCGTGTCTGCTGTGAGACTTCAGTAAAAACGCCCACTGTTGTGATTGGCTGACATCTTTGCATTTGAAATAAGCGGAGGGGGCGTGGTTTAACAAGGTCTACGAGGCACGAGCAGGCACGAGCTGCTGCCAGAGAGACGGATGGACCTGAGTTCACTTCACATCAGTTCTGTCAGTCTCAGTTCAGGGTGAACTGTTGTAGTTACTAGAATACTTCAGGTTATTAGTCTATTTCTAGTCGGAGGGGCTGTCACTCATGTCAGAAAGTTAGTAACTCTAGTAAATTATGGATCAGCGCTGACTCGAGACGCGAACCGTTTAGAACGATTCAGTCCGATTTGGTGAACTGGTTCGGTTCACTAAAAAGAACCGGTTCAAAAGAATGATTCGTTCGCGAACCGGACATCACGGAGACGGAGCGATTGCTAACAAAGTTATTTATAGTAACTACTGAGTTATGAGAGCGCTGTCTGTCAGCGCGAGTTTATTGTGTTTGTATCTGAGAGTTCTGAATAAACACGAGTCCCAGTCACACCGAGACTTCATCATTATTACCAACTTTGTAACACATGCAAAGTACCATTACAGCTGTCGAGATGAACGAGTTACGAGTAAGTGTTGATAATAGCATTATTTTTTAGATATGTTCCTACCATATGAAACGTGTCAGCATTGAGTACACAGCACAAACAAAGACACAACAGCAGTAATCGAATGTAATCCAGTTTATTGTGGGGAAAGTTGCCTAGCCCGGATATGCTCACCCCCTTCTGCTTAATCTTGCGCCGCGTTTGGTGCCTCCGCTGTGGGCCAGATGCAGTACTGGGGGTCGGGGATGTTGAAGGCCGAGCTTTCGGCGTGCGTGAGGTTTATGAGCCGATGTTGAGCAGAAACGACTGTATGCACATTGTAGAACAGATAGACGCGACGAGGGCGTACAAAAACACTGACTCACAAGATAGAAAACACGAAAACACCGTTCTGTCGGGAGAGAGAGAAGCCGCAGCGTGTGCACGAATAATAAATAATTAGCTAACTTACACATCAGAAATCACTGATCACAGATCAGAAGGAACTGAAAAAAAGACTTCTGTTTTCATTTGTACATCCAAACACTGAGAAACTGCCAGCGTTCACTCGTTCACAAGCAATGATCTCTCCAGGACAAATATAGCGTTTGCATGGGCGTGCCAGATTCTCTGGGCGGAGGAAAGGGAGAAAACCGTTCCTGCTTGGACGTCAAACCAGGAGACTTCAGGATTGGCTCGTCTGGCCTGTCATTTTCTCAAAGGCAGAGAAAGACAGCCAGAACTCGGGTTTACACCGATCAACATTTCTATCCACTTGGGGACAATACTCAGGCTAGGGGAACTCATATTAATGTTGAAAAACCTCATAAAATGAAAATTTCATGCCATGGGACCTTTAAAACACACTCTCTCTCACACACACACACACACACACACACACACACACACCCTGTTACAGGGTATTCTGTTGTACTGCTTAGGCAGCAGCTCCACCTTGTGGTGTAATGGGGTATGTTTACTGGGAAGTTAAGAGTGTTAAAGGGTTAGTTCACCCAAAAATGTAAATTCTGTCATTAAATACTGACCCTCATGTGGTTGGACACCCTTCAGACCTCCGTTCATCTTCAGACACAAATGAAGATATTTTAGTGTAAATCTGATGCTCTGAAAGGCCTCCATTGGCTCAACTTTACACTCTCAAGACCCTTAAAAGACACTAAAGACGTCGATACAAAGTCCATCTCACTACAGCGGTTCTACAATAACTTTATGAATCGGTGAGAATAGTTTTTGTGCGCAAAAAAACCCTAAATAACGACTTATATAGTGATGACCGATTTCAAAATAATGCCTCATGAAGCTTCGAAGCGTTATGAATCAGTGAGTCGAATCATGATTGTGTCAAACCGCCAAACTGCTGAAATCAGTTGACTTTGGCGATTCAAACCGCTGAATCGACTCACTGATTCATAACGCTCTGAACCGCTGATTCGACTCACTGATTCATAACGCTCTGAACCGCTGATTCGACTCACTGATTCATAATGCTCTGAACCACTGATTCGACTCACTGATTCATAACGCTCTGAACTGCTGAATCGACTCACTGATTCATAACGCTTCGAAGCTTCATGATGCCGTGTTTTGAAATCGTCATCATGATATAAGTCATTATTTAGGGTTTTTTTTGTGCACAGAAACTATTCTCGTCTTCATAAAGTTATTGTACAGCCGCTGTTGTGAGATGGACTTTGTAACTTTAGTCTTTAGT
Source organism: Gobio occitaniae (assembly GCA_033150135.1). Classification (NCBI taxonomy): domain Eukaryota; kingdom Metazoa; phylum Chordata; class Actinopteri; order Cypriniformes; family Gobionidae; genus Gobio; species Gobio occitaniae. The sequence continues at coordinate 68,712 of JARQWZ010005435.1, forward strand.
GTCTTTTAAGGGTCTTGAGAGTGTAAAGTGCATTGAGCAACAACAAAAAATATTTCGTACCAAAAAGAAAGTCGAAATCATCTATTTGGGACTATTTCGGCTACAAAAAGGAGGATGTTGACCAAAAATAAGTACTTTGCATGGTGGAAAGTACACAAACTAAGCTTTCCTCTTCTCGCCAGACTTGCCCGCAAATACCTGAGTATCCCTGAGTATCCCTGAGTCCCTGAGTATCCCTGAGTCCCTGAGTATCCCTGAGTCCCTGAGTATCCCTGAGTATCCCTGAGTCCCTGAGTCCCTGAGTATCCCTGAGTCCCTGAGTATCCCTGAGTCCCTGAGTATCCCTGAGTCCCTGAGTATCCCTGAGTCCCTGAGTATCCCTGAGTATCCCTGAGTCCCTGAGTATCCCTGAGTCCCTGAGTATCCCTGAGTCCCTGAGTATCCCTGAGTCCCTGAGTATCCCTGAGTCCCTGAGTATCCCTGAGTCTCCCTGAGTATCCCTGAGTCTCCCTGAGTATCCCTGAGTATCCCTGAGTATACCTGAGTATCCCTGAGTCCCTGAGTATCCCTGAGTCCCTGAGTATCCCTGAGTATACCTGAGTCCCTGAGTATCCCTGAGTATCCCTGAGTATCCCTGAGTCTCCCTGAGTATCCCTGAGTATACCTGAGTCCCTGAGTATCCCTGAGTATCCCTGAGTGTCCCTGTATCCCTGAGTATCCCTGAGTGTCCCTGTATCCCTGAGTATCCCTGAGTATCCCTGAGTGTCCCTGAGTGTCCCTGAGTCCCCCTGAGTATCCCTGAGTCCCTGAGTATCCCTGAGTCCCTGAGTATCCCTGAATCCCTGAGTATCCCTGAGTGTCCCTGAGTATACCTGAGGATCCCTGAGTATCCCTGAGTCCCTGATTATCCCTGAGTATCCCTGAGTATACCTGAGTATCCCTGAGTCCCTGAGTATCCCTGAGTCCCTGAGTCCCTGAGTATACCTGAGTATACCTGAGTATCCCTGTATCCATGAGTATCCCTGAGTGTCCCTGAGTATCCCTGAGTCCCTGAGTATACCTGAGTATCCCTGAGTCCCCCTGAGTATCCCTGAGTATCCCTGAGTATCCCTGAGTGTCCCTGAGTATACCTGAGTCCCTGAGTATCCCTGAGTATACCTGAGTATCCCTGAGTCCCTGAGTATACCTGAGTATCCCTGAGTATCCCTGAGTATACCTGAGTATCCCTGTATCCCTGAGTATCCCTGAGTGTCCCTGAGTATCCCTGAGTCCCTGAGCATACCTGAGTCCCTGAGTATCCCTGAGTATCCCTGATTATCCCTGAGTATACCTGAGTATACCTGAGTATCCCTGATTATCCCTGAGTATACCTGAGTATCCCTTAGTCCCTGAGTATCCCTGAGTATCCCTGAGTATCCCTGAGTCCCTGAGTATACCTGAGTATACCTGAGTATCCCTGAGTCCCTGAGTATCCCTGAGTATACCTGAGTATCCCCGAGTATACCTGAGTATCCCTGAGTATCCCTGAGTATCCCTGAGTATCCCTGAGTCCCTGAGTATCCCTGAGTATACCTGAGTATCCCTGAGTATACCTGAGTATCCCTGAGTATACCTGAGTATCCCTGAGTATATCTGAGTATCCCTGAGTATACCTGAGTATCCCTGAGTATACCTGAGTATCCCTGAGTATCCCTGAGTATCCCTGAGTATCCCTGAGTATACCTGAGTATCCCTGAGTATACCTGAGTATCCCTGAGTATACCTGAGTATCCCTGAGTATATCTGAGTATCCCTGAGTATACCTGAGTCCCTGAGTATACCTGAGTATCCCTGAGTATACCTGAGTATCCCTGAGTATACCTGAGTATCCCTGAGTATACCTGAGTATCCCTGAGTATCCCTGAGTATACCTGAGTATCCCTGAGTCCCTGAGTATCCCTGAGTATCCCTGAGTATATCTGAGTATTCCTGAGTATACCTGAGTCCCTGAGTATCCCTGAGTATACCTGAGTATCCCTGAGTCCCTGAGTATCCCTGAGTCCCTGAGTATACCTGAGTATACCTGAGTATCCCTGTATCCATGAGTATCCCTGAGTGTCCCTGAGTATCCCTGAGTCCCTGAGTATACCTGAGTATCCCTGAGTCCCCCTGAGTATCCCTGAGTATCCCTGAGTATCCCTGAGTGTCCCTGAGTATACCTGAGTCCCTGAGTATCCCTGAGTATACCTGAGTATCCCTGAGTCCCTGAGTATACCTGAGTATCCCTGAGTATCCCTGAGTATACCTGAGTATCCCTGAGTATCCCTGTATCCCTGAGTATCCCTGAGTGTCCCTGAGTATCCCTGAGTCCCTGAGCATACCTGAGTCCCTGAGTATCCCTGAGTATCCCTGATTATCCCTGAGTATACCTGAGTATACCTGAGTATCCCTGATTATCCCTGAGTATACCTGAGTATCCCTTAGTCCCTGAGTATCCCTGAGTATCCCTGAGTATCCCTGAGTGTCCCTGTATCCCTGAGTGTCCCTGAGTATCCCTGAGTCTCCCTGAGTATCCCTGAGTCCCTGAGTATCCCTGAGTATACCTGAGTCCCTGAGTATCCCTGAGTATCCCTGAGTCCCTGAGTATACCTGAGTATCCCTGAGTCCCTGAGTATCCCTGAGTATACCTGAGTATCCCCGAGTATACCTGAGTATCCCTGAGTATCCCTGAGTATCCCTGAGTCCCTGAGTATCCCTGAGTATACCTGAGTATCCCTGAGTATACCTGAGTATCCCTGAGTATACCTGAGTATCCCTGAGTATATCTGAGTATCCCTGAGTATCCCTGAGTATCCCTGAGTATACCTGAGTATCCCTGAGTATCCCTGAGTATCCCTGAGTATACCTGAGTATCCCTGAGTATACCTGAGTATCCCTGAGTATACCTGAGTATCCCTGAGTATATCTGAGTATCCCTGAGTATACCTGAGTCCCTGAGTATACCTGAGTATCCCTGAGTATACCTGAGTATCCCTGAGTATCCCTGAGTATACCTGAGTATCCCTGAGTATACCTGAGTATCCCTGAGTATCCCTGAGTATCCCTGAGTATACCTGAGTCCCTGAGTATACCTGAGTATACCTGAGTATCCCTGAGTATCCCTGAGTCCCTGAGTATCCCTGAGTATCCCTGAGTATCCCTGAGTCCCTGAGTCCCTGAGTATACCTGAGTATCCCTGAGTATCCCTGAGTATACCTGAGTATCCCTGAGTCCCTGAGTATCCCTGAGTATACCTGAGTATCCCTGAGTCCCTGAGTATCCCTGAGTCCCTGAGTATCCCTGAGTCCCTGAGTATCCCTGAGTATACCTGAGTATCCCTGAGTATCCCTGAGTATACCTGAGTATCCCTGAGTCCCTGAGTATCCCTGAGTCCCTGAGTCCCTGAGTATCCCTGAGTCCCTGAGTATACCTGAGTATCCCTGAGTATCCCTGAGTATCCCTGAGTCCCTGAGTATCCCTGAGTCCCTGAGTATCCCTGAGTATCCCTGAGTATACCTGAGTATCCCTGAGTCCCTGAGTATCCCTGAGTATCCCTGAGTCCCTGAGTATCCCTGAGTATCCCTGAGTCCCTGAGTATCCCTGAGTATCCCTGAGTATACCTGAGTATCCCTGAGTATCCCTGAGTATACCTGAGTATCCCTGAGTATACCTGAGTATCCCTGAGTATCCCTGAGTATACCTGAGTATCCCTGAGTATACCTGAGTATCCCTGAGTCCCTGAGTATCCCTGAGTATCCCTGAGTCCCTGAG
>JARQWZ010005436.1:0-77622 GCA_033150135.1 Gobio occitaniae
GTTAATGATGTCACACTGGCTAATGATGTCACACTGGCTAATGATGTCACACTGGCTAATGATGTCACACTGGTTAGTCATGTCACACTGGTTAATGATGTCACGCTGGTTAATGATGTCACGCTGGCTAATGATATCACGCTGGTTAATGATGTCACACTGGTTAATGATGTCACGCTGGTTAATGATGTCACGCTGGCTAATGATGTCACGCTGGCTAATGATGTCACGCTGGTTAATGATGTCACACTGGTTAATGATGTCACACTGGTTAATGATGTCACACTGGTTAGTGATGTCACACTGGTTAATGATGTCACACTGGTTAGTGATGTCACACTGGTTAATGATGTCACACTGGTTAGTGATGTCACACTGGTTAGTGATGTCACACTGGTTAATGATGTCACACTGGTTAATGATGTCACACTGGTTAGTGATGTCACACTGGTTAATGATGTCACACTGGTTAGTGATGTCACACTGGTTAGTGATGTCACACTGGTTAGTGATGTCACACTGGTTAGTGATGTCACGCTGGTTAATGATGTAACACTGGTGAACTACTGCTGTGGCAGGTGTGGTTTATTAGTTTTTTCCTCAAAACAGCGAGATCGTCTTGTCTTGACATTAATGTAGTGCATATTTACATATTCGAGTAATCATCTGAAGCGTATTGTATGTTTCAGGGCTCGACATTAACGCTTGTCCGATTAAAGGGGCAAGTCAAAGATCATTTTACTTGCCGATCGGACAAGTAGTCTGATTATAACATCAAAAACAAAAAAATATCTAGGGAATCACCAAAATGTAAGAATGATTCTGCATTCATTAGTGTAAGTGGCGCTTGCGCAGCCTCAAGGAGAAATCTAAACAAACGAGCGCCGCTCACACACAGAAACTAGGTTAATATACAGCGGTAAAAATGTGTTTAAAAATAGTTTTTTATATATTTATAACATATGATACAGTTAAGCAACACCACACGAGCAAGAGTTTTCCTGAATACCATCATGACTGAAACTGACACTGATTTCATACGTCAATACCATAAATAATTCATTAACATCAAGTCACTTACACTTCAGATGCAATATGGACTGTTTTTGTTCTATTTCAGCAGCGAAAATAGTTCCAAACAAAGATCACGGCAGAACCATAACGCCTCTCACAGCAACAGTGTGTGTTACTGAATGATTCAGCGTTTTGAACGAATCAGTTGAATCAAAGATTCAATGATCTGTTCATAAACGACTGCCTAATTCTTGAATGAATCAGCCGTTTGAATGAATCGACTCAATGACTCGCTCATTAAGACCTGCGCCACCTACTGGTGCTTTAGTTTCATGTCTAAACATTCTTTTCTTATTTGTATATTCAAAAAATATTTACAACAATCTCATAACATTTTTTAATGCGGTTGTAATTTTTCAGTGTAAATTATTTTATTTGATTGGTAACAGCCCTATAGTGTCTTAATCTAGTTTAATTTATTGATCAAATTTAAGAATATAAATTTAAAGCTGAACCATAGCCTATATTTAACAAGATTATGGGAAAAAATGCCCTTTATAAAAGGTAAAAATATCACAAATATGCAGATTTAAAATATGTCAAAGCTGATTGAACACTGGTGAGAATATTGCTTCAGAATAAATTACACACACACACACAAAGTAATAAAATAATTTCCGGACAAGCAAATTTTTTACTCTGACAAGTGAATGACAGATTTACGAAGGACAAGCATGTGAACAGGCTTAATGTCGAGCCCTATGTTTGATACACAGCGTAAATAGCCTTATTTGACTGAAATGACACTCGACAGAAAGCGGACTATCTGGAATGTTTATATGCTGGTCAGTGCATGGGACACTACATATAATGTTGGTTTTAATGATAAATAGGCAAGAATAAACCTGGGATCCTCCATGGTTCCTGTTCATTCCCACAACAAAGCTCTTGAATGCAACAAGCTCGTAATCACGACTTCTGAATTGGGAATTAGGACATTTCGGATAGCATGTGAAGGCGGCATTACTGCTTCATTTCAGACCGAATTCATGCTAGATTTATTACTATAAATTACGGACATGAGGATATTATTATTATTAGGATTTATTTCCAGATTGAATCATGTGGTGCGTTCAAGTCATGTCGTGAAGATCGAGTTGAACGCACATGAACGCCACCATAAAGTAAACACCAGTGGGGGAAGCTTTACGTGTTGGGGCGCGTCAGTGAGAAACATGCGCAATACCACAATACTTACTAGTGATACTGTCAGGCTTTTCTATTTACAGCAATAGCATATAGTAGTAGATTTTAAGAACCTTGCTGTATTTTTGTGTAATTAATTAAGAGAAAGTAAAGTATACTGGTCATCTTACTCCGACGAAAGTGACTTGAACACACATGAGGTCGTAAATACTTGAATGCACCATTATTTAGTGCATGCACCAACCCAGAATATTCCTCTAATGCTCAGGATTGGTGTTAAACTGCATTGTGTGAGTTTGTGTGATTGATGCTGCGTTCCAGGCAGGTTTTTGAGCCGGTAAGTCACGACTTCTAACCACGACTCACGACTTTGTAGCGGATGGGTAAGAAACTGATGATTGATGCTCTCTGTATTTAAACGATTCATTAACACCACTGGTGTTTATCGCTCATGACTGCTTCATGTTAAATGGACTTGAAATGTTTTTATTTTGAAAGGACATCTTTGGTCTTGGTGGTCTAGATCTGCCCAAATCAGCTTGTGCCATGCGGTGATGATGTGATTGCATGTAAAGAACTAGATTTTAATCCAACAAATGGATTGTTCATTCGGTCTATTTGCTCGATAGAGATTACGTGAATGATTTTGTGTTAAAGTTGCGTTATACAAACTGGGAACAGGATGTCCACTTCCCATCATGCTCTGCATGGTGCTGGATCGGGAAATAAATGTTGAAATAAAGTGTTATTTTATGCCTTTTTAAGAATGATTAGTTCAAGAATCGGACATCAATATTTAGTTTCTACACAAAGACCTTTAAGAGGTGTACCTTTACGAGTGCTTCCAAACATAACCCTCATCCAAAGTCCATACATGAGAGGTCCTGGAATACCGGAAGGTATTTTCCTGATATTTTTGACTCCATTAATACTAGGTTTTGTCTTGCATTGGGCATTTTCCATATATATAATGTCCAACCAACCACAAAACATCCCATATGTCAGATTATGATAAATAAGTTTCATTATACGTGACTTATTATCCTTTAGTTCCTTGGTTTCTAGTCATCTCCTGGTGTTTAGTGTATTGTGTTGGGTAATGTTGAAAGCCGATCACCTCAACCTGAGAACAACTCTCATTTTCATTCTTTCTTGCTTGTGTGCACAAAACATTAAAGTTTGTTGCCATCAATGGTTCCATGGAAGAACCTTTAACATCCATGGAAACTTTCCATTGCAGAATAGCTACTTTATAGTGTAAAAAGGTTATTGTATTATGTAAATGTTCTGCACACTAAGAACTGATCACTGAAAGATTCTTTGAGGAACCAATGGCATTACAGAGAAAACGCCCATTTTGAAGCTTTATTTTAAAGAGTGTATTAGACAATAAAGACAACTGGCTTTTCTGTTCTGTTATTTATCTTTTTAACACATGTATTATCCTCAGATGGAATTGGTAATTGTAGTTGTGATGTTTACCTGTATTTCATGTTGTTTTTTGTCTACAGGCTAAACTCTGATCCACAATCCATTGGAGTTCAGTGCTGGAAACACAAACAGCCATCATGAACAATGAGCAGTTTCCTTCAGTACCGATCAAAGTCAAGCAAATGAACATCGTCAGTATCAAAGCCATAGAAGATATTTGCTATGATCTTCCAGATTCTATAGTAAGTTTGTTTTTAAGTCTGTTCAAATTCATGTTCATTCAAGTTTTATATAAAGTCTGTTTACAACTCGCAATTGCAATAAAAAAAATTAAGAATTGTGAGATTTAACATCAGCATTGCAAGAAAAAGTTGTACGAATTGCAAGATATTGTCATGGGGTGTGTCTAGTATTACTCCAAAAACAGAATGCAGAATGAATGATAAAGATACTTTTAATTAAACACCAAGACCATAAAACACTACACACATAAACATTAACGTTACATTGATGAAGCAGAACATTGGACTGAAGAAACAGAAGGCTAAAATACACAGGGAATGATCATTAATGAAATAGGGAACAGGTGTGCACTAATCAGAAACCATAGTAACAAACATTGAACAAGAACTAAGGCAAGACAGAACATGACAATGAATCTAAACAAGACATGATCATGACATTACCCCCATGAAAGCGCATCCTCGTGCTGCAAATGTCCAGCAGGTGCAGGAGGGGGGTTCCAGAGGTGGATGCGATGCAGATGAAGACTTATATGATCCAGGAGATGATAGAGGGAAATACTACAGTTGAGATGATGGAGGGATAAGCCAGGGAGGGGACAAAGGGAAGAACCAGAGGATGACCCAGAGCTGAGCCAGGATGAAGGCCAACGGCAGAACTGATGGGAGTGTGGAGCCAGGATGAAGGCCAGGAGTCCGACCGACTGAGGTGATGATGAGAATGGTGGAGGAACATGAGCTTGGCTGACTGGGGCAGAGGCAGTGTGACTGAGGCCAGTGTCAGAACCGGGAGGAAGAAGGAGCCCGGAAGAGCCAGAGGGGTAAATGGTCAAGGTGGAGCTGGAAATGCAGTAGTCCGAAGCATAGCCAGAGTGGAGCTGGACGGGACCATCCATGATGAAGGAGACTTGGAGCTGGACGGGACCATCCATGATGAAGGAGACTTGGAGCTGGACAAGAACATCCATGATGAAGGAGACTTGGAGCAGAACAGGACCATCTGCCAGAAAGGAGACTTCGAGCTGGATGGGACCATGATGAAGGAGACTTGGAGTTGGACAGGCAACTCTTCGATGAAGTAGACTTGGAGCTGGACAAGAACATCCGTGATGAAGGAGACTTGGAGCTGGATGGGACCATGATGAAGGAGACTTGGAGTAGGACAGGCAACTCCTTGATGAAGGAGACGATGACCATCGGCAATGAAGGAGACTTGGACCTGGACAGGAACATCCACGATGAAGGAGAACCATTTGGACCATCCGTGATGAAGGAGCTGGACAGGACCAGCCGTAATGAAGGAGACCTTGACCTGGACATGACCAGCCGTAATGAAGGAGACCTTGACCTGGACATGACCATCCGTGATGAAGGAGACTTGGAGCTGGACGGGACCATCCTTGATGAAGGAGACTTGGAGCTGGTCCGGACCATCTGCCATGAAGGAGACTTGGAGTTAGACGGGACCATCCGTGATGAAGGAGCTGGACAGGACCAGCCGTAATGAAGGAGACCTTGACCTGGACATGACCAGCCGTAATGAAGGAGACCTTGACCTGGACATGACCATCCGTGATGAAGGAGACTTGGAGCTGGACGGGACCATCCTTGATGAAGGAGACTTGGAGCTGGTCAGGACCATCTGCCATGAAGGAGACTTGGAGTTAGACGGGAACATCCGTGATGAAGGAGCTGGACAGGACCAGCCGTAATGAAGGAGACCTTGACCTGGACATGACCAGCCGTAATGAAGGAGACCTTGACCTGGACATGACCATCCGTGATGAAGGAGACTTGGAGCTGGACGGGACCATCCTTGATGAAGGAGACTTGGAGCTGGTCAGGACCATCTGCCATGAAGGAGACTTGGAGTTAGACGGGAACATCCGTGATGAAGGAGACTTGGAGCTGGACAAGAATATCCACGATGAAGGAGATTTGGACGAGAACAGGACCATCTGCCATAAAGGAGACTTTGAGCTGGACGGGACCATGATGGAGGAGACTTGGAGTTGGACAGGCAACTCCTCGATGAAGGAGACTTGGAGCTGGACAAGAACATCTGTGATGAAGGAGACTTGGAGCTGGATGGGACCATGATGGAGACTTGGAGTTGGACAGGCAACTCCTTGATGAAGAAGACGATGACAATCGGCAATGAAGGAGACTTGGACCTGGACAGGAACATCCACGATGAACCATTTGGACCATCCGTGATGAAGGAGCTGGACAGGACCAGCCGTAATGAAGGAGACCTTGACCTGGACATGACCAGCCGTAATGAAGGAGACCTTGACCTGGACATGACCATCCGTGATGAAGGAGACTTAGAGCTGGACGGGACCATCCGTGATGAAGGAGACTTGGAGCTGGTCAGGACCATCCATGATGAAGGAGACTTGGAGCTGGTCAGGACCATCCACAATGAGGGAGAATTGGAGCTGGACGGGACCATCTGCCATAGAGGAGACTTGGAGTTAGACGGGACCATTTGTGATGAAGGAGACTTGGAGCTGGACAGGACCATCTGCCATAGAGGAGACTTGGAGTTAGACGGGACCATTTGTGATGAAGGAGACTTAGAGCTGGATGGGACCATCCACGATGAAGGAGACTTGGAGCTGGTCAGGACCATCCACAATGAGGGAGAATTGGAGCTGGACGGGACCACGATGAAGGAGACTTGGAGTTGGATAGGACCATCCACGATGACAGAGACTTGGAGCAGGATGGGACCATCCATGACACAGGAAACTTGGAGCTGGATAGGCAAGTCCTCGATGAGCATCGGCAATGAAGGAGACTTGGACCTGGACAGGAACATCCCAGATGAAGGAGACTTGGACCTGGACAGGAACATCCACGATGAACCATTTGGACCATCCGTGATGAAGGAGCTGGACATGACCATCCATGATGAAGGAGACTTGGAGCTGGACGGGACCATCCGCTCGGAGCTGGGAGGGACCAACCACGATGAAGGAGACTTGGCACTGGACAGGACCATCCACGATGAAGGAAACCTTGACCTGGACATGACTATCCACGATGAAGGAGACTTAGAGCTGGACTGGACCATCGGCAATGAAGGAGACTTGGACCTGGACAGGAACATCCCAGATGAAGGAGACTTAGAGCTGGACTGGACCATTCGCGATGAAGGAGACTTGGAGCTGGACAGGAACATCCATGATGAAGGAGACTTGGAGCTGGGAGGGACCAACCACGATGAAAGAGACTTGGAGCTGGACAGGACCATCGGCGATGAAGGAGCCCTTGACCTGGACATGACCATCTGTGATGAAGGAGACTTGGAGCTGGACGGGATCATCCACTTGGAGCTGGGAGGGACCAACCACGATGAAAGAGACTTGGAGCTGGATGGGACCATACACGATGATGGAGACTTGGAGCTGGACAGGACCATCGACTATGACGGAGACTTGGAGCTGGACGGGACCATTCACTTGGAACTGGGAGGGACCAACCACAATGACGGAGACTTGGAGCTGGACGGGACCATACACGATGATGGAGATTTAGAACTGGACAGGACCATCGGCGATGAAGGAGCCCTTGACCTGGACATGACCATCGACAATGACGGAGACTTGGAGCTGGACGGGACCATCCACTTGGAACTGGGAGGGACCAACCACAATGACGGAGACTTGGAGCTGGACAGGACATCCATGATGGAGTCTTGGAGCTGGACGGGACCATCGACAATGACGGAGACTTGGAGCTGGATGGGACCATCCACTTGGAACTGGGAGGGACCAACCATGATGACGGAGACTTGGAGCTGGACGGGACCATACACGATGATGGAGATTTAGAACTGGACAGGACCATCGGCGATGAAGGAGCCCTTGACCTGGACGTGACCATCTGTGATGAAGGAGACTTGGAGCTGGACGGGATCATCCACTTGGAGCTGGGAGGGACCAACCACGATGAAGGAGACTTGGAGCTGGACAGGACATCCATGATGGAGACTTGGAGCTGGACGGAACATCCATGATGGAGACTTGGAGCTGGACGGGACCATACACGATGATGGAGACTTAGAGCTGGACAGGACCAACCACGATGACGGAGACTTGGAGCTGGACGGGACCATACACGATGATGGAGACTTAGAGCTGGACAGGACCAACCACGATGACGGAGACTTGGAGCTGGACAGAACATCCATGATGGAGACTTGGAGCTGGACAGAACATCCATGATGGAGACTTGGAGCTGGACAGAACATCCATGATGGAGACTTGGAGCTGGACAGAACATCCATGATGGAGACTTGGAGCTGGACAGAAAATCCATGATGGAGACTTGGAGCTGGACAGAACATCCATGATGGAGACTTGGAGCTGGATGGGACATCCATGATGGAGACTTGGAGCTGGATGGGACATCCATGATGGAGACTTGGAGCTGGACGGAACATCCATGATGGAGACTTGGAGCTGGACGGAACATCCATGATGGAGACTTGGAGCTGGACAGGACATCAATGATGGAGACTTGGAGCTGGACGGGACATCCATGATGGAGACTTGGAGCTGGACAGAACATCCATGATGGAGACTTGATCTGGACAGGACATCCATGATGGAGACTTGGAGCTGGACAGAACATCCATGATGGAGACTTGGAGCTGGACGGAACATCCATGATGGAGACTTGGAGCTGGACAGGACATCCATGATGGAGACTTGGAGCTGGACGGAACATCCATGATGGAGACTTGGAGCTGGACGGAACATCCATGATGGAGACTTGGAGCTGGACAGGACATCCATGATGGAGACTTGGAGCTGGACGGAACATCCATGATGGAGACTTGGAGCTGGACAGAACATCCATGAAGGAGACTTGGAGCTGGACAGAACATCCATGATGGAGACTTGGAGCTGGACAGAACATCCATGATGGAGACTTGATCTGGACAGGACATCCATGATGGAGACTTGGAGCTGGACGGAACATCCATGATGGAGACTTGGAGCTGGACATGACATCCATGATGGAGACTTGGAGCTGGACGGAACATCCATGATGGAGACTTGGAGCTGGACGGAACATCCATGATGGAGACTTGGAGCTGGACAGAACATCCATGATGGAGACTTGGAGCTGGACAGAACATCCATGAAGGAGACTTGGAGCTGGACAGAACATCCATGATGGAGACTTGGAGCTGGACAGAACATCCATGATGGAGACTTGATCTGGACAGGACATCCATGATGGAGACTTGATCTGGACAGGACATCCATGATGGAGACTTGGATCTGGACAGAACATCCATGATGGAGACTTGGAGCTGGACGGAACATCCATGATGGAGACTTGGAGCTGGACAGAACATCCATGATGGAGACTTGGAGCTGGACAGAACATCCATGATGGAGACTTGGAGCTGGACGGAACATCCATGATGGAGACTTGGAGCTGGACAGAACATCCATGATGGAGACTTGGAGCTGGACGGAACATCCATGATGGAGACTTGGAGCTGGACAGAACATCCATGATGGAGACTTGGAGCTGGACGGGACATCCATGATGGAGACTTGATCTGGACAGAACATCCATGATGGAGACTTGATCTGGACAGGACCAGCCGTAATGAAGGAGACCGACTGAGGTGATGATGAGAATGGTGGAGGATCATGGGCTTGGCTGACTGGGGTAGAGGCAGTGTGACTGAGGCCAGTGTCAGAACCGGGAGGAAGGAGGAGCCCAGAAGAGCCAGAGGGGTCAAGGGTCAAGGTGGAGCTGGAGATAGAGATGCGGTAGTCCAAAGCAAAGCCAGAGTGGAGCTGGACAGGACCATCCGTGATGGAGGAGACTTTGAGCTGGACGGGGCCAGTGGAGACTGTAGGTCTTACAACATGACATAATCCAGCTCATCACATTACAATAATTCAGCACGAACCAGCTCATAGCATGAACCTCAGTGAAAGGGAGCGTGGGCAAGACAAGACATGATCGTGACAGATATAAAGTCTGAATTGCAAGGAAAAAAGTCTGAATTGCAAAAGTTGCATTTACATTTTTTATTTTTTTATTCCGTGGCAGAAACAAGTTTGCATATTACAGAGATTTTCCAGAGGCAAAAACTGCATACCTATCAATGTTGACATAATTCCAGAAGTCCCCTTTACTCAGACTGAGCTGATGTGTGTGAGTGAGGGCATCTTTTGAGGCTTTGATGTATGGCTTTATAGTTGAGTCTAATATTAGCTCCTGGCTCCTCTCACTCCTCTCAAGTAACAACAGGGATCAGTTGGTGACCTGCGGCTTGCTTCAACCTTAAAGACAGAAAGAACAGACAGACAGAGAGAGAACAGAGTTGACGATTAAGGGAGTGTGAGAACAGGTCGGAGGCAGGTATCTTACTGCGATCGGGAGATGGATTTAACCGAGAATGAAAGTGGCTTCTCTCAACCTCAGACAGCCTGCAAGCAAGCACACTTCTTACGGGATGTGCTCTTTCATGGCAAATTTCAGGTGCGTGTGGCATGTGTCAATGATTATTCAGGACGTTTATACCCCATATTTAATAGTGCATATGCAATATCTGCGATTAATGACGACTATTGATAGCTTAATTGCCAACTTGATAAAAGTACATGAAGTACATACAGATCAATAGGTACAGTAAATGAGCATGTGCTAGATCTATATGTACTAATGCTTTTTGCTCTTAAAATATGAGTGCATGTTCTCATAAGATGAAGGCGGATGCCAGGGGAAATCTTACACCCCATGACACAGTCAGCAGTTGCTGGATCGGTTGCAGTCGCTCTACAAAAAAAGCTGACCTCATAAATTAGGACTTCACAAAATATTTTCTATCTAAGATTACTGTCGCATAGTGTGTTTGTGCTGGAGTCCAGAGCGCATTTTACAGGAAACACACTGCACCTAGCTGTCTAAACAGTGAAACAGAAACCTGCGTACTTACCTCACATGTGTATTGTCAACATTATATATAACTGTCATATTATTATTTATTAATTGTGGTTCCCGTAGCTGTAATAAGAGCCCATAGTTGACAGTCTCAAGTTCAAGGTAACGCATGTCGAACATGTTTTAACAGTGTATCAGCGCCTGCATGTCATCTTTACGGGAGCTGTCAGACCCAAAGATCAAAACAACATCTCCAGCACTAAAACAGTCTGGGTCTTATTATGTTTATGAAATATTACCGAATCTATAGGAGTAATAATTATGACTTTCACAAAAGGTAATGTTAAACTACACAGAGATGAATGAATCTGAATGACCCTCACGTTGCTGGTCAACACCAGTCGGTATATTCATAGATCATCATATCATTGTGCAATATTACTCATGATTTTACTGGATAGAAGAGGAGGAGGAGGAGGAGGAGGAGGAGAGAGAAAGGCAGGCATCTAGCACACCATTTATTCCTTTGTTTTGTGTAAAATACATCAGTCAAACCTTTCATGATTAAGAATATATTGATTTGGCAGATCGAAGCCTATATAAAGCTGGCCCTTATTTTCTGCCATGGATTTATTACAGTACCAGTCAAAAGTTTGGAATAATATATGTATATATATTAGCATGTTTCTGTAACACGTCTCTTCTGCTCACCAAGGCTGTATTTATTTGGTCAAAATACTGTAAAAATTAGTAATATAGTGAAATATTACAATTTCATAACTGTGTTTTCACATAATCCATCAGAAATTATTTGTGCTCAATTATGAATAATGATCAATGTTGAAAACAGTTTTTGCTGCTTCATATTCATATTTTCAATTTTTTATTTACATAAAACATGTCACTTTTGATCAATTGAATGTGTTATTGTTGAATAAAATTATATATAATTATTTATTTATTATTAATTTTCAACAATAACACTCCAAACTTTTGAATGGTAGTGTATCATACTTTCCAAAAAAATAAAACATAAATATATAAGATATATTTTAAAATATTTTCACATAGAAAACAGTTATTTTAAATTGTTTTTACAGTCATTTTTTTAATCAAATAAATAAATATTTTAAATAAAAATGAACATTTAGAAAAATATTCCAAACTTTTGACTGGTGGTTCTGAGTGCCTTATAAAGGCATTTACCAAATGCTTTTGTATTATTGGATATTGTGTGCATTTTCATTAACATAATATACTGTGTGCCTAACAACATCTGGTTAAGTTGCACATAATGGACTCATTTCCTAAGATTTCACAGGCTTCTCATCAATGCTTGTGTTTGTAAATACACACTCATCTCTTACACACTAGAGAGGTTAAATAACACTCACACACACTATATATGCAGCGTGTCAAAAACTAAAACGATCACGTGTGCTTTGCTCCACACACACTGGTCAATGTCCTCCAGTTTGCTTTAATGATAGAGATCCTGTCCCATGAGTCAGTCCATTTACATCTGTTAATATCAGCAAATCATTCCAGACAAAATGAAGTTTTCTTGAACAATCATTTCCCAGTTTGTGAAATAACGCAGGTCTGAGAATGATGACGCCTGAACACTTTCTGCTGACTCAACGTTCACTCGTCCTTTTCATTCAACATCCACTGCAACCGTGCCTGTAGTTCTGTAAAGAATATGATAATAAGCCACAATTTCTGTCTGTCTGCCAGCTACTGATGAGCATTTGAGCCGAAGCCTTGAGCTCATGACAAGCACAAATGCCATGAAGTGTGTCCAGAACTTCTGACGGGTAATGATCATCCTCATCTGAGTTTACTTGCTCAACTCATCAATCGGGACAATGAGGTCTCGCCAACACTTAGAGCTGATGTGTTGAGTTCAGACGCTGCGATCTTGACCTTTGACTGGCACTCACACACACACACACACACACACACACACACACACACACTCACTCATGTTCTGGCCTCCTCTCTCCTCTCAGCTCCTGAAGTCTCTCACTCCCGAGGAGAACACTCAATGCCGGCAGGGTCTGTACTTCCAGGACGGCAGGAGGCGGGTGGACTACATCCTCACCTACCACATCAAGAAGAGCAGCAGAGCAGCGTCGTCCCGTCTGAGAGACAACGCCTTCACCCGCACCCTGAGGCGGGGCCGACATCCGCCTCCTCCGCCTCCTCCGCCCGACGCCGAGCTGGGCTCGCCCGACCATAGCGCGGACCACCACGACGACGACAAGGCCCTGCGGCGGGAAGAGTTCGAGAGCAGCCTGCTGGAGATGGGCCTGGAGCTGGAGCGAGACGAGGAGGTACGTGTGTTTGTCCAGGGCTTTTGTTTGCCGCAGGTTTGTTTTGTCTTTCGGCTGAGCTCAGCTGTTTCTCTTCAGCACAAAACACACATTGTCATGTCACACAGCGGCACTGACTGTGAGACTCAAAACACACATGTTGTTTGCTGTGTCCTGAATGCTGATTGGTCAGTATTGTTCAGGATCGTTTCTGTACGGAGTATCTCCCGCTCTGAACACACGCCACATACTAACTACAGCTCGAATTAGGGGAGCAAGTTACACGTTACACACAGGAACGAATGAGTAAAGCAGTATTAACACTCTAGTAACTGCTAGCAAGAAACTCTGATTCATGAATTAGTAAGAAATAACGCTCTGTTGAATGTGGTAGTTCACTATCAGCTAATCAAGAACTACTATATGCACAGGTTCATAATTATCATGAATAATGCATAATTAATTCTAAAGTGAAGATCAATAGTAGTTAAGATATATAGTAGTTTTTAGTAATTCTTTGGGAGATTTTACTTTAAGGGGTAATGTCAATTTTTTTATACTGTTGTCTGAGGTCAACTTAATGACATTGGCGTGGTTTTTATATTCAGAAACATCATAATGAATAAGTAATAGGCTATTTTCTGCCCTGGTTTTGAGCCTCTCTCCTGGAACGCTCTGTTTTTATGGGCGTCACACTGAAGACTTGGAAGTAATAATATTAATAATAATACATTTTATTTGTACTGTACTTTACATTTGGAACAAATCTAAAAGTGCTACAGTTAAGATTATTTAAGAAGGATAAAATACTAATAGATTGAATAGTTAAAAGTCATAAGTTCTCCTAAAAAGAAATGTTTTTAGTCCTTTTTTAAAAGTCTCAGTAGTTTGAGGTGCCCTCAGATGGTCGGGGAGGGCATTCCAAATCTGAGGAGCGGCAGAACAGAAAGCCCGATCACCCATAGTGCTGAGCTTGGGGAGAAGGAGGCGGTTTGAGTTTATTGATCGAGTTGTAGTTGAAGGTGTGAGTAGTTCTTTCAGATAGGGGGGGGGGCATTAAGTAAATGCCCATTGCTATGATTGGATAACAGTTTTGCATATTATAATGAGCTTCGGGTCCCCTGTCAGTACATGTGGGGAATTGTTTTGAAAACTTCCAATGTGGAGAAACGGCAACCGGAATGATCCGCATATACATGTTTGACCCGGAGTCTGATCCTGAATCGCAGGACAACAACACCTCAAACACAAAGGATACTCCAGCCTGTGACAGCATGGAAGTTATCTTTAGTTAGACACGTACACAAAATCAATACGATCTGTAACAATGCAACACCTTCACATGTAAAAAACATTTACTTACATAAGGGTTGCACCATTCCTGTCGGATCCAGAAGCCACAGCATCATTTTTAATCTCATCCAGTCTGCAAATCCAGTTTCTTGTTTACAAACGAATCCGCGGTGAAATGAAGGAACAAGCGCTCAATGTCTTCCCCACGTGAGCTGAATCTTCTGTAAAATAAAGTTCATCCATGCATTCATAATATTAGAATCCGAAGGAAGCTTATGCGGCATGTTTATTGCTTGGAAGTTTGATCCGGTTTAGCTCCACGCAGGCCTATAATCGGTGGGCAGAGCTACAGAATCAGGCGTTCTTCTTCTTCTGTCGAGGCGGCGTTTCTGACGTCACAGGGACGCACATTCGCAGATCTCTCGTTTGCTGAGCCAGCTGTCAATAAAAGCTTTTCTTTGACTTACAAGGAAGTTTTCAGCTCTGAAACTTAAAGTATATTCTTATATTACCATGACCTTTATATATCAAAAGCTCAAGGGAAAGTTGATTTCTCAATTCATGACTCCTTTAATAATTAGTTCATCAGAGTTTCTTGTTAGTTAATAGAGTGTTAATAATGTGATTCATTAATGACGGAACAGTGTTCTAAAGTATTACCCTACAATATAAAGCAGAACATTTGATTGGTCACCGTAAAGTAACTGCCCACCCACATCTCCATGCTTCCTAATTTCTGAATAGCCTTCCAGTGAGGAGGGGAGATCTTTTAAAGCGAACGGGTTTGGTCACCTGATAGCGGTTTGGCACAGCGTCAACAGTGGGACAGTAGCAACACATGATCCCAAATAACATTTAATCAGCTCCAAAAGGTCAAATCAAATCTGCTGTGAACATGTTTCTCTCTTTTTTGTCATTTGTTAGTTGGTGTACGGCCTTATCAGCAATAATGAAGCGTATTTCTGCGTTTAAAGTCCCCTCATACACACATGTGTTTAATGAATGAGCTGTAGCACATGGGTTATGAGGGCGTATGAGCAGGTATAGTCCGGGTCATGTGGCTGTGTCATTAAATGCCTCGCAAAGCTTCATGAATTTGTTAATTGGCCAGAGTAATGATGATAGCAGCTGTTTGTTTTTTTGGTCTTGGCTGTAAGACTCTGACATGGGATCCGCTGTGCTGGGGTCTATGTAGGGCTCATAGTAGTGCACATGCTCCACATGCAGTGTGTGACGCCTGTGTGTGCAGGAAACCCAATCTGACTCGCCTCGTTTCCTGATTCCAACACTTCTTGGCATTTCTTTATGGCCGTGCTTCCAATGCAGTGTCTCTTTAAATACAGGCAGCAACAAGTGAAATACATGTTAGGTGTCATTCACACATGTGGCAGACACTATCACCTCAGTGTATGCAATAAAAACAACATATTCAGTGTGTATAATTATACAGAGTGTCTTTTTACACTAAGTGCAAATAGGCCGGCTTCCAATTTAGGCAGCATCCATTTAATAATTTAAATAAATATAATCATATACACTCTGTTATTATTGCATATCGTTTAATGTACAACAACACTGAGGGGAAATTAATATCTGCCATTACTTATAAGTATAAATATCATCTAACCACTAGTTTCATGGCTCACAGAATATCTTGTATGAATATCACAGGCAATATATCAGAAGAAAGAACAGAGCCTCTGCTTTATTCTCGCTGCACGCATTATTATTTTTCATCAACACTTGAATGTGGGTAAGTTTCATGAAAAAAAGCAAGATTTTGTGAAAAAAGCGGAGAAAATCTCGTATTTGTCAAAGACTAACGTCACATCAGAGCGATGATCAAACACAGATGGAGTAACAGATGGAGTCCATCAACACCCCAAAGCTTCACAGTCCTAGAGCTCGTTTTGATTTAGATGCTGTTTATTGCTGATGATCGTGTTATTTTCCATAAGCGTCTCCTTACATATGCGATCGCTTGTTTCTGCTTCTTCTTCTCGTGTGTTTTAATCAGGGGTTTCTGTGCCTCCTACCGTATAACAGGAGAACAGGGAAAACATGGAAATATCATCAATGGCAGAGAAGCATTTTCTCCTTTTATACACTCTATGGTTTTCTCACAAAAGACAAGATAACAAAAGAAAAATCACCCACGGCTCTTGACTGAATAACTTTAATAAGGGTTAACCCTTAAAGACGAGACAGCTGCCCACAGCTAAAAATAACTATTGTTCTAAAATGTTTAATAACTTTTAAATTACTACTCCAATCTGTATGCTGTAAAATGCACCGTAAAGAGGATAATCTCAGCTTTTCAGATGTATCACATATCTCGTGATTGATTATTCAGAGGCTCCGTGGTGAGCGTGGATGCGTCCTCAAAATCTGCAGCATTGATTCGTCAAGGGAAACGCATGTGGGTTGTTCTCCTGAGCCAAACAGAAACGAATGTTGATCATTAGTCACACCCTCCCGTGCCCAGATTCGTTGAAACTGTCAACTCAACCAATAAACACAGTGTTTGCTCTTTTGAACCACCAATCACATGTTTCTCTGACACAACGTGAAAGTGGGTGTGTATTTGTGTGCATGAAAATAAACGCATGCAGAGCACTCTCACACATAGCACAGCACACACAAGTCAGTATATTTCTCTATTTGTATGTAGTTTGTGTTTTACACCATTTCAGTGTTCTGTTATTATATAAGAATCTTTCTATTTACTTCACTCCCTGAACTTTTTTGGACACATCTACACATTGTCAGTAAATAAAATACACCTGTTTTCACTCAAAAACGCCTAGAATAATATTATAATAAATGGCTATATCTTGCTGAGGGATTGTTACATGTAGACAAAATTTCATCTGGAAGTCTAAAACAACCAAGTCTAACTTTCTAAAGGAAAAATCCAAACTTCATGAAGTTCTGTTTGAGCTCAAAGTAAAAACACCACATTTTTACTGCCGTTTTTCTTAAAATTCTATGAATTTAATCCATTCTCAGACTAAATGTAAAATTGGGACTTCAAATGAACTAGATGGAAACTTCAGGTCCTCCTGTTTAGGATGATATATGACACTTGATGCTAACTGCTAGAATGGGTGAGAAAAACAAAGAAAAGTAGAGGCAAGTCAGGCGCCCCAAAAATGTTCTAGGTCTTTAAGGGTTAATCTATATTTATACACTGAAGACTATGCAGTGATATTTGACATTTGATCACTATTTCTGTACCTGGAAATCTAGTTTAGACCTATGGAAAAACAGAAAATAACTGTTTTTCATTTGTATGCTTGTTCTGTTGTATTTATTTGTGCGGTTGCTCATAATTTGATTATTTGTTCTTATTTTATTACAGACTGTCTTTAACAGTATTTAAAAGTTAGGCTTTTGGAGTCAACCTTATATTTATTGAGGTTAGATGGATCAAAAACAATAACTAGGCCTATTTTATTTCATTTTATTTATTACTTTTTTAGTGTTGGGGCAAGTAAAAATTTCAACCACTGGAAAAAATCATTAGCGTTGAGCCCTGGTGCAAATAGCCATAGGATAAAATCACCTAGAACAGTTTATTTCCACCTTTGGAATATTTTCCTCTCCGAGCTGATATGCGATGGGAAAAGGGAGAACAATGAGTTCAGAAAAGGGCAGATTCAAATACGGGTTATGTAATTCTGGCTTAATTAGACACTGGTGGGCGGAGCTACTGTAAACAGTCAATCAGGTGGCCTATCTGCACTTACTGTAACACTTAAACACTCCCCTAGCGGTACATATACATACATACATACTATAGCATATTTAAATGTTTCAATTACATAATATATAATGTAACGTTTATCAAATTTTTTTTTTTTTTTTACAAAACCCTGCATTTGTTTTACTTAGTGTGATTGTGAATAGCCAGACTGTCATAATACACATTTAAAATCCCCCTATCGTCAATAATTGTATCCTTTAAAACTCATCTTTAATCATCAAAATGACAGTTTTTTTACTGTGAAAAAAAAGATTCATGCCTTAAAATAGCTTGAATGTAACTCTACACCCTTGCCTCATTTAATATACGCGGATACATGAATATGCAAATGAGCCCCGCCTCCACTCACTCACTGCAGCTCAGAGATGCACTCGCTCAACTTTACTGTAGTAAACGCTGCACAGTGGCAAGTGGAAATACTGGCTTAATTCAGCCATATATGTTATAAACCGATTCAGGAGAAGAGGAAGAGCGAATCATACAGGCGCGTCAAACACCACATAGACATATAAACAACTTACACAACTACCCCTGTGAGAAAGAAATGCACTTTAACATACTTTTAAAAGAGTATTTATTATAGAAATAAAATCATGCCAGTATTTGCAGACAGAACCCAAGCTCAAAAAAGATCTTTATTAGCTCAAAATGGAGAAAATCTGGGCAAAAGCAAACACAGACATCAGGCATAAGCGCTGGGAAACAAACTTTGTCCGGCCTGTGGCAGGACAAAACACAACAGGGAACAGAAGAAGATTCACAGACTAGACCAACCGAGATACAAAACACACTGGACAGGACAGAAAACACACAGAGCATGAATGACACAGGTGCTACATATCACGTTTTCATCTCTATATGTCATTTCATCATTACTGTTGTCTTTGAAATATGGTTAAAGTTTAATGAAAGTACTTAAGATAATCTAAAATAATGTTATGTATTTAAATATATTTGTAAATACACATTTTTAAAGAAGTTGAAATTCAATAAATGTCAAATATATTAATGTAATATTGCATAACACAGTTAAAATGATAATGAAGTAATGCGCTCTAGTATGTTAGTCAATCAAAATGAGCGTGCTCCTTTACAGAAGATTATGAAAACAATAATTACAGTAGGATTTTTAATGTGCATCAGTGGTGAATACTCCCGAATCATATCTGTGGCGCTGGAGGTGTTGTGCTTCGGAAACACTGAGATACACCACATTCACACTGGATTTACATCAGTCCTCCAGGAAATCAAGTTTCCAGGTTTCAGTGTCAGTGACAGGGAAGAGCACACACTGTGACTGAAGCAAACACAGATTCCCCTGCTTGTGTGTTTCCAGACCAAGACTCCTGGAGTGGGCTTCGTGAAGATCCACGCTCCGTGGAACGTGCTGTGTCGCGAGGCGGAGTTCATGAAGCTGAAGATGCCCACCAGAAAGGTAAGGTTTGTGTAGCACACACACAGGGTGTAGAGCAGAGATGTGATGAGTGACTGCTGACGCTGTGCTCCTGCTGCAGGTGTATGAAGTCAAACACAGCAGCGGCGTGATGGAAAAGATCAACGCCTTCATCAGCAAACTCACAGATCCTCTCCATCCCAACCTGGAGGAGAACCGGACGCAGAAAGTGAAGCACCTGTCGTACCCGTTCTCCAGAGAGAAGCAGCATCTGTTAGTGTCCTGATGTCTGATGTGCTGTTAGAGACGCTCAGGCCTGTTCTTAGGGTTCTGCACAGTTTAGACCAAAGTATCCTTCAGTTTTGATGCAAACACAAGTATGAGTACAGACGAACACGCAGCAATATTTACTCCATCTGATAGTGTCCTTGTTACATGTAGTTACCATATTAATAACTATACATTATGCATAATTACATGCAACTAACTCTAAGTACATGTAGTAAAGTACTATTACTCAGTAGTTAAATGTGTAATTACACAATAACAACGACACGTGTATCCATTGCACTCATTTAAACTAGTGTGCATCTCTTAACCCGCTAGTAAACGCTGCCATCTGTGGTACTCGTTTGTTTCTCAGTTTCTTTTCTTGACTGTGCATTGCCGGCCCAGTCCAGTGTTAACTGAAGGAATTAGTTAGCTGAGCGTATAAATGATGTGTAGTTACATACAGTATGCGTGTACTATACTGATGATGACTATACCTGCATCACACACGCCCTAGTGTATGTGTAAAAGCAGCCAGGCAAACTAACCTTATGGTAAAACATTATTGCCTAAATGTCCTCACTCTCATGTTGTCACACGGATGGTTGCAGGATCCAATTGCAGCAGATTTCAGGGTTTATTGTAAAACAGAACTCAGAATACAAGGACACAAACAACCACTTAAAGCAACGATAACAGACAACAAGACAGGACTAAACACAGGCTTAAATACACAGAGAAATAATCAAAGAAACATGACACAGCTGACAAGACTAATTAACAAGACACAGGTGACAGGGATAACACAATAAGACACAGGCAAACATGAATGAAAACTAAACTAGAAAACACATGAACAGAACTCCAACCGTGACAGTACCCCGCCCTCCCGGAAGACACGTCCACGCGACGTAATACACCAAATGGTGTGGGAGAGTGGGAGGTCTGGAGGCTGACGAGGGCGTGAATAAGTGGACCAGGAAGCCTTCAGGGTGGGGCCGGCAGTTCAGGGGCCCAGGGCGGATCAGCCTTTGTGGCTTTCACTCTTGACACTATAGACATATATATAGACATACAACACCCCCCCCCCCCCCCCCCAAATGTTCTTGGGGGGAGCCATGGGGTTGTGAACAGGAGTGGGCTTTTGGGCTGCAGCAGATTTATGGACTGGAGCCATCTTGGGACTCTGGACGTGTACTGGAGCCATCTCGGGACTCTGGACGTGGACTGGAGCCATCTTTGGACTCTGGACGTGGACTGGAGCCATCTCTGGACTCTCTCTGGACTCTGGACGTGGACTGGAGCCATCTTGGGACTCTGGACGTTGACTGGAGCCATCTCTGGACTCTGGACGTGGACTTGAGCCATCTCAGGACTCTGGACGTGGACTGGAGCCATCTTGGGACTCTGGACGTGGACTGGAGTCATCTCTGGACGTGGACTGGAGCCATCTTGGGACTCTGGACGTGGACTGGAGCCATCTTGGGACTCTGGACGTGGACTGGAGTCATCTCTGGACGTGGACTGGAGTCATCTCTGGACGTGGACTGGAGTCATCTCTGGACGTAGACTGGAGCCATCTTGGGACTCTGGACGTGGACTGGAGTCATCTCTGGACGTGGACTGGAGCCATCTTGGGACTCTGGACGTGGACTGGAGTCATCTCTGGACTCTGGACGTGGACTGGAGCCATCTCTGGACTCTGGACGTGGACTGGAGCCATCTCTGGACTCTGGACGTGGACTGGAGCCATCTCTGGACTCTGGACGTGGACTGGAGTCATCTCTGGACTCTGGACGTGGACTGGAGCCATCTTGGGACTCTGGACGTGGACTGGAGCCATCTCTGGACTCTGGACGTGGACTGGAGCCATCTTGGGACTCTGCACGTGGACTAGAGTCATCTCTGGACTCTGGACGTGGACTGGAGCCATCTTGGGACTCTGGACGTGGACTGGAGTCATCTCTGGACTCTGGATGTGGACTGGAGTCATCTCTGGACTCTGGATGTGGACTGGAGCCATCTCTGGACTCTGGATGTGGACTGGAGCCATCTCTGGACTCTGGATGTGGACTGGAGCCATCTCTGGACTCTGGAAGTGGACTGGAGCCATCTTGGGACTCTGGACATGGACTGGAGTCATCTCTGGACTCTGGACGTGGACTGGAGCCATCTTGGGACTCTGGATGTGGACTGGAGTCATCTCTGGACTCTGGACGTGGACTGGAGCCATCTTGGGACTCTGGACGTAGACTGGAGTCATCTCTGGACTCTGGACGTGGACTGGAGCCATCTTGGGACTCTGGACGTAGACTGGAGTCATCTCTGGGCTCTGGACGCGGACTGGAGCCATCTTGGGACTCTGGACATGGACTGGAGTCATCTCTGGACTCTGGATGTCGACTGGAGCCATTTTGGGACTCTGGACGTGGACTGGAGTCATCTCTGGACTCTGGACGTGGACTGGAGCCATCTCGGGACTCTGGACGTTGACTGGAGTCATCTCTGGACTCTGGACCGGGACTGGAGCCATCTTGGGACTCTGGACATGGACTGGAGTCATCTCTGGACTCTGGACATGGACTGGAGCCATCTTGGGACTCTGGACGTAGACTGGAGTCATCTCTGGACTCTGGACGTGGACTGGAGCCATCTCGGGACTCTGGATGGGAGACAAAGTACGCTCTGAACTCTGGTTGGGGAGACAAAGTCCTCTCTGGACTCTGGATGGGGAAGACAAAGTCCTCTCTGGACTCTGGATGGGGAAGACAAAAAGTCAAAGTCCTCTCTGGACTTTGGACGGGGTAAACAAAGTCTTCTCTGGACTCTGGACGGGGGAGACAAAGTCCTCTCTGGACTCGGGATAGGGACAGAAGTTCTCTCTGGACTCAGGACAGGGTCTGGAATTGGTTCTGACCAAAAGTCAATGAGCCAGTGGTACCCAGCTGGTTCGGGAGAGGACTGGTTCCTGATTACCAAGTGTGGTCCTCTTGGCTGAAGATTCAGGCGTGTCGGCCGTCTTGGCTGAGGGCTTAAGCGTGGTGGCCATGATGGGATGAGACTCTGGGTTTGGCTGAAATCTGGATCGGGGGTACATGCTCTCCAAATACTTGAGGACAGTGTTCCTCCAGCGAAGTCCTCAGGTGTCTGGAAGGTCATCTGGGTGGTAGTAGTTGGCCCCGATCCAATATAGTGTTCTGAGGGTCTCATCGTCATAGGTGGAGAGGGCGGCGAAACGGCAGAGTTCCACTGTGTAGTCCAAGAAGTTGAGCCCCTTCCGGGCCAAAGCAGCGAATTGTGCTGCTAAATCCATAATAACGGTCCGTCATTCTGTCACACAGATGGTTGCAATGGAAGTAGAGACAGGATCCAATTGCAGCAGATTTCAGGGTTTATTGTAAAACAGAACTCAGGATACAAGGACACGGGCAGAACAACCACTTAAACACAACGATAACAGACAACAAGACAGGACTAAACACAGGCTTAAATACACAGAGAATGAATCAAAGAAATATGACACAGGTGACGAGACTAATTAACAAGACACAGGTGACAGGGATTACACAAGACACAGGCAAACATGAACTGAACAATATGAAAACTAAACTAGACAAACACACGAACAGAACTCCAATCGTGACACATGTGAAGTCAGACAGGAGATTTCTAGTGATTTCTAAAAACCGTACTTGTGACCTCTTGTCTTTACAGGTTTGATTTGTCCGACAGAGATTCCTTTTTTGATAGTAAAACAAGAAGTTCATTAGTAAGTATAAAGTATTATGCACAGCAGTGAAGCCATATTAGATCGTTTGAATGTTCTGAGTTGTATTATGTGCATTGCTTTAGGTATGTGAAGTTTTGAAGCGAACCAAGTGCACAAAAGCCAAATTTAGCATGGGTAAGCTAATGCTTGATCTATACAGTTTGAAATTGATTAATTTTGTGGGGTTTTAATATTGAATAGCACCCCTTCAACATAAGTTTCAGCTGGCAACAAACCTGTAACTGAGGGAATAATGCTTTTGATATGTTGTTCAGGAATCACTAGCCTGCTTGGGAGCGGCGTTTATCTGGCAGCGTATCCACTACATGATGTGAGTCTCCACTGTTTCTGTGGATCTGTTCAGAGCTGATCGACACTGTGCCATTACTGTAGTGACACAGACTCAGTTGATTAATGGATGTATTAATAGCACTGGAATGATTTCACTCTTTTCTTCACTAACAGGGAGATGTTGAAGGGGAAAATGCTGAGCCAAATGACAGGAAGGTGAGTTTCATTTTAATTTACTTTACTTTACTTTAGCTACCATTGTTGAGTTTTGATGCTGAATGTTGAATTCTGAGTGTGACTCAAGCTAGATATCGTCACAAATATAGAGGGATTATATCAACCCAATTAAAAGTTTCACACAAGTGTTAGCAATAAAATTGTAAAAGATCATTATTCAACATAAAAAATAGACTAGAAATGAAGTTAGTTCACCTCTTAAAATCAACCTATTTATTACTTCCCTTCCTTTGAAACCAAATAACTGTGATTTCTTATTGCATCGCTGAGATTAACAACAATAAAAAATGAAATTGCAAGAGCCCAACAAAAGGGAACATTGATCACCATAATGGTGAGTTCAAATAAAAATGTGTGTTCTCTCAAAATGTTTATTTCTATTGACAATTCAACATTCAAGATGACTTTGGGAAATGAGTGAACTAAAGAAAGATAACTGCAGAAGTGGAGTGAAGTCCCACCTCCAAACTCTCTGGCACTCCAACCAATCAATTAATCTTAACCAATCTGATTTCATATTCATGGGATCAGGCGGATTGAGGTGTGTACATGAAGACTTTGCAGTCCGACTGAGCCATCAATACTAACTGATTTTTGGAGTGTGTGTAAACATAGCTAATGTGTCATCAACTTGAGGAAGCCACATGTGCAGAACACAATAGACGATCCATCCGTCACAATATCCATCAGGGTCAATCCTGATCCTGCACTCTTAAAATAAAGGGCCGTTTTCTCAGTGATGCCATTTTGGTTCCACACAGAACATTTCAGTGATCAGTTCTTAAAGTGTGAAGAACGCTTTAAAAATCTAAATAACCTTTTTTCACTATTAAGAAGAGGTTTCGTGGGATGTTCCTCATGGAAACATCAATGCCACTAAAAACCGTTATTGTTAAGAGTGTGGAGACCCACTGCACACGCTCAGTGCGGCTCATGAAGCTTTTCCTCATGAGCTGATGGACTGAATCAGGTCATCATGTGTCTGTGTTTCAGCTGCTGTATGAAGAGTGGGCCAGCTACAGCGTCTTCTATAAGTACCAGCCCATCGGCCTGGTCAGGTACGTCTCAGACTCTCTCAAACGGCTCTCAGCGCTCCAGCTTCAGCAGTAATCGCTCGCTTCCTTTCAGGAAGTACTTCGGGGAGAAGATCGGCCTCTACTTCGCTTGGCTTGGGGTTTATACCCAGATGCTGATCCCTGCTTCCTTAGTAGGCGTCTTCGTGTTCCTCTATGGATGTGTTACTGTCGATGAGGACATTCCCAGGTCAGTGGACGCCATTCAACACACAATCGCATATGCATTTAATATTATTAAAGTGTAATTACTCTCAAACAGAAAATGCACCCAGTGCTGTATATTGATAAACTATTACATTTGGTCTATTTATGAACCAAGCACTTTTAAAACCGAACCCAGCAGTCTGGGTAAAAACATAACCCAGCACATTTTAGAGTCTAGTTCCCCAAAACATCTCTGACATGTTCTATTTTAATAACTGGAACTACTATTAACTCATGTCTCAGTCAAGCACAGTTCCTGAACAGTCTTCTTGCTTTGTGACGCCAAAATCCACTGCTGGGTAATAAAGTGCGAGCCGCCCATCCTGAGCATAAAGCCTCGAACTGCTCAAGAGGAAGTTCATCCTCTGAGAAAGAGCATATAAAACCAAACATCTGTCTGAAAGTCCCTCTGGAGTTTGTCACTGTCAGGATATTATGACAGTCTGAGAAGAGCCTGCTGGAACTGATCCTGCACTTTTTATCCAGAAACTACACCTCAAACCGTTTCATAGTTATAAAATATGTGATATAAAATCACGATGCTTTGCCCATGAGAGTGGAGACAGAATGGGAGTTGGGAATTGAAATGTGTTAAAGTGTGTGTTGGGCTGAGCCTGAATCCACCTCTGGATGAGTTTCTTCTGTTTGTCAGTATGGAGATCTGTGACCAGCGGAAGAACATCACCATGTGTCCGCTGTGTGACCGCGTGTGCAGTTACTGGAACCTGAGCACCGCGTGTGGGACGGCCCGCGCCAGCCATCTGTTCGATAACCCCGCCACCGTCTTCTTCTCCATCTTCATGGCGCTGTGGGGTGAGATCTGCTCCTCCATCCGCATATAGCCTCTTACATCAGCACACACACACACACACAGATACATGCGGTTGGGACACGAGTAGGTGTAGGTGATTCACGGTTGACAGACAGGGTCCTTTAAAAGGGTTGCACTTAATTTTACAGTACGTGCACTTACATGTATTTACAGTGAGCCCTGCTAAGAGAGTACAGGGTAATATAAGGGCACTACATGGGTTCAGGGTTAGCACCTAGTTATTACCCAGTAAATGCTATAATAAGTAAATAGCATATGCATGCAGAGCTGGACTGTAAAATAAAGGGCTACCAAATAATGTGTTACCAAACTTCATGTTAGCAAATAGTAGTTAAAGGATTAGTTCACTTCAAAATACTCACTCCATCTCATCCAAGATCAGGGTTCCCACTCGTCCTGGAAAACCTGGAAAACCTGGAAAATTGATGACAAATTTTCCAGTCCATGGAAAATTAGAGAAAATGTAAAATGTCCTGGAAAATCTTGTTGTCGTCTGGGAAAATTCTTTAAAAAAAAGTTATTTCTTTAGCCGAGTATAAAGAGTTTATTGCTGGCCCAAACAATTAGCGCTAGTTACAGAAAGCACATTTTCAGGAATGCTGAGTTTGATACGTGTGAGTAGTATTTTGAATAATGATGTTTAGTCTTGTGTTAGCTAATGCTATAACTGCTCAAATGTATGCAGTGAATGTTAACTCGTAAGCTGCCCCCTAATCACATCATTTTGAGATAAAGTCACATTTGTGTGTTATAAAGTCAGAATTGCAAGATATAGTCAGAATTGCGTGATATAAACTCGCAAGTCTTTTCTTCACAATTGACTTTTTTTGCACAGTTGCGAGTTTATATCTTGCAAGTCTGACTTCTTTTCTCAGAATTGTGAGATCTAAACTGCAATTGCAGGTTATAAAGTCAAATTCTGAGGAAAAAAGAATTGCGACAATTTTCGCGTTTGTATCACAAATATGTAAACTCGCAATTGCGAGAAAGTCAGAATAGCGAGATAAAAAGTCACAATTAGCTTTTCTTTCTATTCTGTGGTGTAAACAAGCTTCCATAGTCATAATGTATGATTAAGAGCTCATATTGAAAAATGCTGGATTGTTAAGTAATGGCAATAAACAGTACGGCTTTTAAAGACTTAGAAAGCAATATTTGGCATGATCCTTGTCTTTTATTCCCACCGTAGTAAAATTGAAAATGTCCTGGAAAAAGGTTGCTGAAAAAGAGTGGGAACCCTGAAGATGTTCATGTCTTTCTTTCTTTAGTCGGAAAACATTCCAGGGTTTTTCTCCACATAATGGACTTCAATGGCGACCAACGGTTGAAGGTCCAAAGGAAGGGCTTCATAGGCTCTGCACGATCCCAGACGAGGAATAGGGTCTTATCTAGACTAACCATCGGCCACATTTACAACACAAATAAACATTTATATACTTTTTAACCAAGAAGGCTCATCTTGCGCTGCTCTGCGACGGCCACGGATTGTGTAATCACGTCGTAAAGGTCACGTCAAAACTAATATTGAATATTAGCCATACATTGTTCACTGCAAAAAAATGCTTTTCTTACTTAGTATTTTTGTCTTGTTTCTGGTCCAAACATCTAAAAATTCTCAAAACAAGAAGCATTTACTAGCCAAATAAAAATTATTGTCTTGTTTTAGGGGGGAAATAACTCTAAGAACTAAAATAATCTGCCAATGGGGTAAGAAAAATAATCTTAATTCAAACAGAAAACAAGATTATTTTGCTTACCCCATTGGCAGATTATTTTGCTTATTTTAAGCAAAAACTCCCTTAAAGCTACACTGTGTGATATTTTCCTCCATCTAGTGGTGAACTGGTATATGACCATCCAGTGAATATTAGTTTCTGTTCCTCTCAATTCCGATTTCGTTTTAACTCCTACGGTGGCTGATTTAGTCCAAGATTAACATGGCTTCCAGCTCGACCTCGTCCACATTCGTCACGGAGCCATCGAGTGTTAAAACGCCAAAGGCCAAGCTTGAATTTACGGGAATGTCCCTCTTTGGCTAATGTACTTTCAAGATGGAGGATCAACATGGCGACCCGCATTCGAACCCTCACCCGTATGTGTTTACAATGGCATATTATAAACTTACCAGAATACTTTATTACTTGAAAGAAGTAAATATACATTAATGAGCACATATTTTTTTGAAAGAACTAAGTGTTTTTAGCTAAGAATAAACTAAAAAAGTTACACAGTGTAGCTTTAATTTTTAGTTATTTCCCCCCAAAACAAGACAAAAACTTTTGCTTGTCTAGTAAATGCTTCTTAATGTAAGATTTTTTTGATATTTGGACTGAAAACAAGACAAAAATACTAAGTAAGACTAAGTGTGGCCCATAGTTGGAATTTGTGCTCTGCATTTAACCCATCTAAGTGCACACACACAGTAGTGAACACACACACACACACACACACACACACACACACACACACACACGGTGAACACACACCCAGAGCAGTGGGCAGCATTTGAGGGTTCTGTGCCTTGCTCAGGCGTGGTATTGAGGGTGGAGGAGAGCGCTGGTTATTCACTCCCCGACCGACAATTCCTGCCGGACCTGGGACTCGAACCCACAACTTTCCGCAAGTCCGACTTTCTAACCATTAGGCCACGACTGCCCCTTACTGTCGTACGTTCGTCACATTGCAGCTCATTTTCTGTTCATGGCCTTAGAGGTGCGATCAATAATCAGATGTGTTTTAGTGTTTTTGCCCTTTGTGTTAGTTGGAGAATCTAGAGCTGAACGGACAGTGTGTGTGTCCGTATCTCACCGTCCTCTGTTTAAACTAAACATCTCTGGTGTGTTTTATCATCCGTGTGTGGTTTCTCTGCTCTGCTCAGTGTCGTGAGCGCAGGGATTTGGACAGGAAGTCGTGACTTCGGCTCTGTTTGCGGGGCAGAAGTTCACACAGCAGATTTACTGCGCTTCCATCTGTTTGGAAGAGAGACATGACAGCTGTTGAACACAGAGATATGAGTATCAGCGAGGGTTTTGAAGAGCCGCTGGTCTGGATGAACACGCCGCTGTTCTTCATTCGGGCATTTGAACTCTCATCCGTGGATTCGATTGCGTGAAAGTCTGATTTAGCTGCTCTCATCGTTATTAATCAGCTTAATAATCGAAACGTTAATATTTGATCACGTCCTGCTACATTTAGCAGCAGTTCCTCAGGTGTGTGATGAGTTCATTTCCTGCTGTCGGTGTGATTAATGTGTGTGTGTGTGTTTCAGCGGCGTTCTTCATGGAGCACTGGAAGAGGAGACAGATGCGTCTCAACTATGAGTGGGATCTCACGGGCTACGAGGACGAGGAGGTCTGATCACATGACCACACACACACACACACACACACACACACACACAGTCACATGATCAGCTCATCTCTCTAGTCTGTCATTTAATGTTGTCATCCTCTTCTTCCCCGCCGTGTGTGTAGGAAGCGCTGAAGGTTTGAACATATTAAAATCTCTGACCTCTGACCCTTTATCCACAACCTCCCTCTCGAGTCTTTCACAGGATCTCTAGCATGAACACTCACCTGAAGAAAAGCCTTTCTTTCTCTCTTTCTGTCTTTCTTTCTTTCTTTCTCTTTTCTTTCTTTCTTTCTTTCTTTCTTTCTTTCTTTCTTTCTTTCTTTCTTTCTTTCTTTCTTTCTCTTTTCTTTCTTTCTTTCTTTCTTCTTTCTTTCTTTCTTTCTTTCTTTCTTTCTTTCTTTCTTTCTTTCTTTCTTTCTTTCTTTCTTTCTTTCTTTCTTTCTTTCTTTCTTTCTTTCTTTCTTTCTTTCTTTCTTTCTTTCTTTCTCTCTCTCTCTCTCTCTCTCTTTCTTTCTTTCTTTCTTTCTCTCTTTCTGTCTTTCCGAATGTTTTTGAGTCAGTTTTGTCATATATATTGTCATTTGTTCGTGTCAGGATCACCCGCGAGCCGAATATGAATTCAGAGTCATGCAAAAATCTCTGAGGAAAGACCACAAATCACAGAAGGTAATTTTGTTATGAATATGTTTCTGTAAAGGGAATAATTACAGTATAATATTTGCAATATTTGATAGTACATCTATTATTTAAAGGATTTAATAAGAGTTTTGATTTAATATTTATAGCCATAGATTACTAGATTAAAATAAGACACCTGACCTTGCCAACACTAAAAATACTCCTCTCTGATGTGAGAGAAATTATGATCTTTCTGTCTTGTTTTCCAGCACAAATATCAAACATTCTTAGTCTATTATTTGTATTATGGTTTTCAAACATCAAAAACAGACAATGAGACCCTTCATATAACAGAAATCTGTGCAATATGGAAAATGAAACAAAAATAATACCAAAAAAAGGGTGACGATATACAAAACCAACCTCTGCTACAAAGTATAATGACAATAATTGCAGAAAGTGATTGATAAATAAATAATTAGTCCTTCTGGTTCGACAAAAAAGTAAAAACTGGTTCCCACATTTGGTCAAATTTTCCAGAATTCCCAGAAATTCCCGGAAATGGAGTGTCTAATTCTTTCCAGATGTAATGTGGAAGTGAGTCCAGTTAAAGAAAAGAGGGGCCTGGTGTTTTTCTTCCACTAAAGCAAGATAACGTTCTTAGCCACAATCATACCATAATAAACAGGTGACCGTACCTTTGGACTGAGAGACTCCAATGAGTCTGACCAACCAAGAATTGCTATCATTGGGTCAGGAAGTAAAACACAGTTATAGACCTTGGCAAAAAACTGGAACATTTCTAGCCAAAAACTCTGAATTAGAACCAAAAAAAGATGTGCCAGCTTTACACTCATCACATATAGGGGTGTGTATCTGTGTAATACCTTGTACTGAATAAATTGGTGTTCTGTTGAATTTACAGAACAAGAGTAAAGGCGTTTGTCCCAGTTAGTCTCAGAAACCTGAATCCCTAAGTCTTCGTCCCAAGCAATTATCAAATGAAGGGTCTGTATTATCTTTAAAAGCATTTACAAATAGGGATGCTAGGCCCTTAGCATTCGGAGAGTTAGAAAATAAATCAAACATTTTACATTCTGAAGGCAAAAAGCATGTAATATTTAAACAAACATAGATCCTGACTTGAAGATATCTGAAGAAATGAGAAGAGGAAGGTCAAATCTCTCGCTGTGTTGAGAAAAGGAGGGAAATGCATTATTAATATACACATCTTTCATTCTGAGAATTCCTTGCCATTCCCTAAAAACTGTATCTGTGAGCGAGGGTTTGAATGCATGATTATAATAGAGGGAAGTACTTAACATTCTCAAATCAAGACACATTTACTGGAGAAGAGAAGTGACTGAAGATATTAAGTCTTGTTTTATGAAAAATGTCTCAAAATGAAGTGAGTTTTTGCTGAAAACAAGAACAAATATCTGCCAATGGTGCCAGAAAAATAACTTTGAGTTAAGGTTATTTTTTCTGACCCCATTGGCAAATATGTGTTCTTGTTTTAAACTTAAACAGTTTTGATATTTATTCATAAAATAAGACTTACTATCGTCAGTAATTGTGCTTCTCCAGTAAATATGTCTTGATGTAAGAGAAACCAGTATGGAAAACCAGACAGAAGCACAGAGGAAGAAGCTGCTCTTTCTGACATCTCTTGATCTTTTCTCCTTTAGCCAGAGAAAGAGAAGCTGACATGTAAAGACCGGTTCCCAGCGTACATGACAAACCTCATCATGATGCTTCTAATGGTAAGGCTTGTTTCATATGAATCCTTACATCCACGCCTCTGGGGAACACTTTACCATAAAGTCTTATTTGTTAACATTAGTTCATGCATTAGCTAACAGCATTGCTTAACCTTCATGTTATTAATAGAGTTGTGTTCATTCACTAATGTTGACATAATGTTTGATACAACATTTAAATTTTGTTTTAGTATGAACAAATGCTGTAAAAGCATTTGAACTAATGTAGTTAACTAATGCTGATAAATGAAACCTTAATGTAAAGTGTTACCCCCATCAATATTCATATTCAATCCCGCATGTGAATATGAATATTTAGTCATAAACACACGTCATGATTTCATGTAACCCTCTGATGCATGGTGTCCACTAGAGATCTTTACAAACCATTTTAACCATCCAAACCACCACGGGTGATGAGCTTTGACCCTTACCCATCGCTCTATATGACTGTCCTCTTTATATGTCGTTGTGTTCTTTATTTATGACAACGTAAATTCAACATGGCTGACGAAAGTGCTGAAGCATCAACTGCCTCTGGAATATCAGCTTCTGTCTTTTATTCCAGGAGATCCAGACAGGTAAAAATACACTTTTCAATAAGAATAAGATCTAAGGAACACTGAGTATTATTAATGTGTTTGTTACTGTTCACCAAAAACACATCTGTCGTAGTGGGCACCATGCATCATGTACATCTGTTCACTGGACATTTACAATATATACTAGCATTCAAGAGTTTGGGGTCAGGTATTAAGACTTGGATTTAGCATTCAATTGATAAAGTCAAAAGTGACAGTAAAGAAGTTTTAATACAGTGTTAAAAACATACAGATATGACTGTAACCCTGGTTCCCTTAGAAGAGGAGCAATATGCTGTGTCTTAGTATTACGCTATGGGGAGCACAAGTCAACTAACGCCAATAATCATTGGCAGACGGCATGATGTCACATGATTATTAAAGGGCGCCTGAGTTA
The DNA here is from genome assembly GCA_033150135.1 of Gobio occitaniae. Taxonomy (NCBI): domain Eukaryota; kingdom Metazoa; phylum Chordata; class Actinopteri; order Cypriniformes; family Gobionidae; genus Gobio; species Gobio occitaniae. The sequence goes on from JARQWZ010005436.1 coordinate 32,968, forward strand.
CACGTCATCAACTCGTTTGTCTAAAGGAGACCATTCCCCTTCGTGCCACCGTCTCAGTCGTAACTTGAGATGTTCCCTTTAAAAGTGCTTCTTGGTATTGACGCTATAGGGAACCAATACCCACTACACCATACTGAGGGAATGCCTGCCTCACTAGGCTGTGAATATGCACAAACATAGTGAGCATAGCATACATTGACTACGGATTACCCAGTAGCAGTCAGCACCAATGTGACTCATATAGTGGTGCTACTGATACACCCGATGCTAGGAAAGATCCCCAAGCTTCTATGCTCTACATCAAAGAAAGTCCCGGCTGTTACACCTTCCTCCCTCCTTTATGGGACAGGCCTCAGGCCTATACGTCCCCAAGAGCAGAGCTCTAAGGGGAAAATACCCTGCATAGCCTCAGCTATATCAGGCACATCTCAGCCGTAGAAGACTCTTCTCCTTTACTTATATAGCACTCTTTACAATGCAGATAGTTTCAAAGCAGCATCACAGTTATAACAGGAAAATAATGCAACAATATTTGTTTCGCTGTACAGCCGCTCTGTCCAGCTCAGTTCAGTTCTCATGTGATGGCAATGCAGGCAGATCAGTAATTTAGTTGAATATTTAGTGTCCCCAACTAAGCAGGCCAAAAGCCGAAGGCAACAGAGATGACGGTGGCAAGGAACCAAAACTCCATCAGTGACAGAGAAAAAACCTTGGGAGAAACCAGGCTCAATCGGGGTGCCAGTTCTCCTCTGGCCAACGAACATTGTATGATTATGAGTCAGGCAACATTACAGGTCAGAAGTCATATTAGATCAGAATATTATGAATATTTGTCCAGTTCCATCTGATTGAAGATCAGAGTCATCATCTATTCTGGATAAGGCCCGGACCCGACTACAGTAAACCTCGGGATAAACAGAGAGACTAACATTAGCGTAGATTTTTATCTTTTTCTGACGTAACGAGTACATCAGGTGTTATGGGAAGTGTTCCCAGTTCCGGATGACCTAGCTAATGCAGTCTAACAATCATTTAACTGATTTGAATAATAGAAATTGGTAATGTTCTATGTGTATGCCATAGTAAAGAGATGTGTTTTTAGTCTAGATTTAAATTGACAGAGTGTGTCTGCTTCCCGAACAATGCCAGGAAGACGGTTCCAGAGTTTAGGAGCTAAATAGGAAACGTATCGACCGCCTGCAGTTGATTTCGATATTCTAGGTATTATCAACTGGCCAGAGTTTAGAGAGCGCAGTAGACGTGATGGAGTATAATGTGTTAAGAGCTCGCTCAAGTACTGGAGCTAAACCATTTAGTGCTTTGTAAGTAATAAACAAGATTTTAAATGTTATACAATGTTTAACAGGGAGCCAATGCAGTGGCACTGGAGTTTGTTTATTAAGCTTGCAGGGCAACCACCTAGTAAAGCATTACAATAACCTAGCCTTTTAGGGAGCAGCCTAGCGCAGGGGAGCTTCTACTCCATGTGAATGATCCTAGAGTGATTAGGGGAGAATATCTCATACCCTGACTTGAGTAAAGGCACTTCTCCAGGACTATATAGCTAAACTATAGAATGCTACATTAGCCGTGTTTCCACCTTTGAGTGGAAGACTTTGTAGAGTAAGTAGAGACTTTTGGGTGGTACTCTGTGTGTTTTGACCGCTGGGACCTTTGGTCTAAATGAAGTTCCGGGTAAAAAAAATCGGTAAAAAATTCCCCCTCAAAAAGTCCCTGCTCATGAGGTAGTATTTTGCGGTGCGTGCAGTAAGAGTTGTTTGCTATTCGAATCAACAATAGAGTTAAAACAACGGGAACTGGAAAGTCTAATTTGCCTTATCTCCACAGTACTTTAGACCGCGATGGAAATGCAGACAGCAACAGGACTGGGGGGGAAAGTTCCTGGGACAAATTGTTCTGGGTAATTTCGGTGGAAACGCGGCTAATGATAAGGTGGGACGCCATCAGTAATCCACCTCTACTCATTAGTTTGTAACACTGATCATCCCTAGAGAAGCTCCCCACTAAAGGGGAGCATATATCCCTTCTTCAAGGGCAGTCATGGCCTAATGGTTAGACAATGAGGTAACCCGAAGGTTGCAGGTTCAATTCTTAATTCCCTAGACTGAGGTGCAAGGCAAGGCACCTAACCAACAATCACTCCCCGGGCGCCACAGCAAAAAAGGCTGCCCACTGCTCTGAGTATTTGTGTCCACGGTTTGCTGTGTGTCTGTTTACTACTTGGATGGCTTAAATGCAGAGGACAAATTGTCACTTAAAAGACCAAACAACAGTTGGGGAGGGAGGTAAACGAAACAGTGATTGCCCATTGTAGTTCTGTTCACCCTGCCCTACCCTAAGGGTACTTGAGCAGCCCACCAAAGGGAGCATGTAAGGTGCTAAAAACCTCAGCAATTTGCTCCTCCCTTTGGTGCTGCCACTCATCCAAGGGGGAGCACACATTCTTACCTTTACTCAGGAAAGGGAGGCAAACGAGTGCAGGACATAATGCAGTTTGTCGAATAACTCTCATCAGCCAGGGAAGGAATCCACAGGGGAGCACTTCTTAAAATGCCCCAATGTAACTGGGGAAGAGCAGCTTATACCCTGCCTTGAGTCAAGGCTCTCTACCTAAGCACTAGACCACAGTATGTGACAGAGAAGGAGGGATTCCCAACAGGTGAACTTCCTCTACTTATTAGTATTGTCGAACCAGGGCTATAATAGAGCACCCATCCAAAGGGGAGCATACATCCCTACTTCAAAAACCAAACATATTTGGGGAGGGAGGTAAATGAAGTAGAGGGAATCAGTACTGTCCTACATAACTCTGTTCACCCTGCATCAACCCTAAGGGGGTAGCCTTCAGCCCTCATGGACCCCCAGAGAGGGACATATCTCCTGAACGCTGCTGACTGAGACCCCAGCTCTGTAAACTTCTCTATGACTGCTTTATCGGCAGACCGACAAGGTCAGAGTGTGGGATCAAAACATAGAGGAGAAAGATTCTTACCACAAATGCAACATAATGAGCGCATCCAGTCGAACGCGATCTTACACGTGCCTACAAACAAGCATATCCTGAAGTCAAAAAAGCTGATGACGTGTAACTCAGGCACCCTGTTATACGCACTGATTCTGTCCATGAGGAACTGATTGGATGGCTGTGGTTTGCTATTGGGGGATCTCATGTGAGTGACAGGTTGCCCCGCCCTCATCTTCAGAGAAAAGATGTCGCTGCGAGAGGGAGGGGAAGTTATTCTGATTCAAGATTACGAGACACATGAATTTACAACAATGATGTGCACGGATGAATCACTTAGAATAAACAGAGCTCAACGCTGCAAATACACATTATAAATAGGAACCTTTGCACAAACACAAATAGTGCTTGGAACTACTAATATCGTTAAATATTGAACATTTCAGTATTGAAAATTTACCTCAGTATTAAGTCAGTCGTTGATTGTATTTTTGATTAAATAAATGCAGACTTTGTCAGCATAAAATACTTTTTTCAGAAACATTTGAATGGTAGTGTGGGACAATTCTTGTTGGCCACTGAAACCTGGATCTTCATTTTTTCAATATTATTAGCTGTTTATTCTCGAGTCAACACATTAATGTGTCTGAGGTGATCCAGATTCCAGATAGTCTTCCAACTAGTTTGCTTTATATGAGGTTCCAGCTGTCTGTTGAAAGTCTTTGATAAGTATTCCTATATACAGTTGTGTTCTTATCCTCAAATATGTCACACAGTTTGTTTTGGGCTGGTAAAGAGGGCAGACATTGCTGGTTTGATTCCCAGCATGTAGTCATAAGTTCTCCTGCAGAATGTCCAGGCATCTGCTGTTATCTCAAACTCACAACAAATGGCAATAAAAGCAAAACACTGGCCCAGAATCATGACCTTATGGTCAAACACTGAAGCTTTTGAGACATCCCAAAAATACACATGAACAGAAATAGTTCAGTATAGCGAGGACTGGGCCAAAACGCCTCCAGCTTCTCAACACAATCTGAGGAGCAGCTACATGAAGAGTCTGGCACACCCTGTTGACCATTTCAATATCAAGTACAGAGCAGGGTTATTATCCTTTACTAGAACTATTAATAACATTTAATAAAAACTGAAGATATGACAATTTATGCAGAATTGTAATGCTAAAGGAATTACATTATTGATGGATTCATCTGTCAGTGCCTCTCATAAAATCATTTATGTTTATGATATTGAAACTGACACTTAATTACTATTAATTAACAACAAGTACTTAGGGTTAGGGTTTGGATGAGGGTTTGGTTTAGGGTTAGTTGCATGTAACTATGCATCATTTACTGTTATTGCTATAGTAAGAACATTTCACAAGTGCTTATTTCCATCATCATTATCATATCATGGCATATCATTTTTATAATTTTATCTTGTTTTTCATGCTGGTGTTTATCTGTTTGTACTTTCCGTTGTGTACTCACGAGAGCTGTCTTCATAGAAACTAAAACACATGTATGTGCTTGAAAACACGCTGAATGAAGTGCATCCTCACTGTTTTACAGATCGGTGTGACGTTTGCTATTGTGTTTGGTGTGATTTTATACCGGATCTCCACCAAAGCCGCTCTGGCTATGAGCTCGAACCCCATGACCCGCTCCAACGTCAGGCTGACGGTTAAAACCACAGCGGCCATCATCAACCTGGTGGTCATTCTCATCCTGGATGAAGTGTATGGGGCCGTGGCACGCTGGCTCACTGTCCTCGGTCAGTCGCTTAATGCAACTGAGTGCTGTTGATCTTTGACATTGGACCTCTGTTGGTCATGTGTGTATCTGTCTTATGTTGTTCTTCTCAGAGGTTCCTAAAACAGACAAGAGCTTTGAAGAAAGGCTGATCTTCAAAACCTTCATCCTGAAGTTCGTGAATGCGTTCACTCCCATCATATACATCGCATTTTTCAGAGGCAGGTGGGTATTCAATATCCTATGGACACTTGATTCCACCACAAAATAAAAATAAAAAAGTTAATTGCAACTTTTTATCTCACAATTCTGACTTTTGTCTTGCAATTCCAAGTTTATATCTTATAATTCGGAGTTTATACTTATATACGAGAAAATTGAAATTGCGAGAAAACGGTCAGAATTGTGGGATATAAACTTGGAATTGTGAGGAAAATGTAAGTTGTACGAAATAAAGTCAGAATTTTGAGATATTAATTTGGAATTGTGAGAAAAAATAAATTATACGAAATAAAGTCAGAATTGTGAGATATAAATTTGAAAATGCAAGAAACAAAGTCAGAATTGTAAGAAATAAAGTCAGAATTGTGAGAAATAAAGTCAGAATTGCAAGAAAAAGTCAGAATTTCAAGATATTAATTTGGAATTGTGAGAAAAAAAGTAAATTGTAAAAAATAAAGTCAGAATTGTGAGATATAAAGTCACAACTGTAAGAAATAAAGTCATAATTGCTAGATATAAACTTAGAATTGTTAGAAATAAAGTCAGAATTTTGAGAAATAAAGTCAGAATTGCAAGAAAAAGTCAGAATTTCAAGATATTAATTTGGAATTGTGAGAAAAAAAGTAAATTGTAAAAAATAAAGTCAGAATTGTGAGATATAAAGTCACAACTGTAAGAAATAAAGTCATAATTGCTAGATATAAACTTAGAATTGTTAGAAATAAAGTCAGAATTTTGAGCTATAAACTTAGAATTGTAAGACAAACTTGGAATTGCGAGGGAAAAAAAGTCAGAATTGTGAGAAATAAAGTCAGAATTGTAAGACAAACTTGTAATTGTGAGAATTGTAAGAAAAAGTCAGAATTGCGAGATATAAACTTGGAATTTCAAGAACAAATTCAGAATTGTTAGAAATAAAGTCAGAATTGTGAGAAATAAAGTCAGAATTGTGAGAAAGTCAGAATTGTCAGATATAAACTTGATATTGAGTATTAAGTTAGAATTGTGTGTTATAAATGCGTAATTGCAAAGTAAAAGTCATAATTGTAAGAAATAAAGTTAGAATTGTGAGAAATAAAGTCAGAATTGTAAGAAATTAAGTTAGAATTACGAGATTTAAACTTGGAATTGTGAGAAGAAAGTCAGAATTGTGAGAAATAAAGTCAGAATTGTAAGAAAAAAGTCAGAATCGCGGGATATAAACTTGGAATTTCAAGAACAAATTCAGAATTGTGAGAAATAAAGTCAGAATTGTAAGAAATAAAGTCAGAATTGTAAGAAATAAAGTCAGAATTGTAAGAAATAAACTCGATATTGAGTATTAAGTTAGAATTGTGTGTTATTAATGCGTAATTGCAAAGTAAAAGTCATAATTGTAAGAAATAAAGTTAGAATTGTGAGAAATAAAGTCAGAATTGTGAGAAATAAAGTCAGAATTGTAAGACAAACTTGGAATTGTGAGAAATAAAGTGAGAATTATAAGAAATTAAGTTAGAATTACGAGATATAAACTTGGAATTTCAAGAACAAATTCAGAATTGTAAGAAATAAAGTAAGAATTGTAAGAAATAGTCCGAATTGTAAGAAATAAAGTCCGAATTGTAAGAAATAAAGTCCGAATTGTGAGAAATAAAGTAAGAATTACGAGATATAAACTTGGAATTTCAAGAACAAATTCCGAATTGTAAGAAATAGTCAGAATTGTGAGATAAAAAGTCGCAATTACCTTACTATTGTTTTATTCCGTGGCAGAAACGAGCCTCCATCATTTCCAGAGCAGGTTTATCTCTTGACATGTTGACCAGAGCTGCATGTGCTTCTGTCTGTTGATTTATGGATTATTAAAGACTTGTGCTGCGTATGAATGTGATGCTGCTGAAGCCAGACTCTGACTGCCGTGTTTCCGCACAGACTCGGCGGGCGTCCAGGCAGTTATCTCTACGTGTTCGAGTCCTATCGCATGGAGGAGGTATAAACCCTGATCACATGAGTTGTGTAATGAGCGGTTGATTGCGGCGGGTGAGTGACTGTGCTGTGTTTGATCAGTGCGCTCATGGCGGCTGCCTCATGGAGCTCTGCATCCAGCTCAGCATCACAATGCTGGGAAAACAGCTCATCCAGAACAACCTGTTCGAGATCGGCGTGCCGTGAGTACCGCGCTAACACACACTTTATCATCACAGGCTTTATGGACATGCTGAACGTGTCGTTGCTGTGGTTTGGGTCGTATTTGCTTTATTGCAGTAAACTCAAGAAGCTGATCAGATACATTAAATCCAAGAGACGCTCTTTCCAGGAAGAGGAATATGAGAAGAAGCTACAGCGTTACGAGACGGATCATTTCCTGGAGCCCTTTGCTGGCCTCACGCCCGAGTACATGGAGATGAGTGAGTGTCCTCAGACCACATGCACTCTTCACTCTTTTTCACATGTGTTTCATTGGAACAGAACGGAGCGGTTCTTTTCTCAGTCCTTATGAAGAACTGCTGTGATGACGCTTCAGCTGTAAAGCAGTGTGACGAAGGCTTGTTTCTGGTGTTGCTGCAGTAATTATTACTGTTCCATTCCTGCAGTAATCCAGTTTGGCTTTGTGACTCTGTTTGTGGCATCTTTCCCGCTGGCGCCTCTGTTCGCCCTCCTCAACAACATCATTGAAATACGTCTGGATGCCAAGAAGTTTGTGGCAGAACTCAGAAGACCAGATGCGGCCAGAGGCAAAGACATCGGTCTGTATTTACACCTTCACCTCTCACAATCATAGAATTAAACTTGTGTCATCTCATTACCTTGATCTTGACCTCCAGTTTGAGAAAAAGAATTGAATATTTATGGAATATAGATTATATTATTGAGCTGGAATATTCCTACAAACCTTTACATAATGTCAATAACTCCATTGGGTATGTTATAAGATGTTCTCCTCAAAGTCCTGATAAACTGATGGTGTTCTTCATGATGTCTTTACAGGAATCTGGTATAATATTCTCAGAGGAGTCGCAAAAGTTGCCGTTATTGTCAATGTAAGTCTGTCTGTGTGATCCTTCTAAAGCTAGTGAATCACATTTATCTTTGGATGGTGAAATTACACCTCTTTTTCTGCAGCACTTTATATTCTTGAACATGATGCCACTTGAATTACTTCTATTGGTCGGCACTGCAAATTCACATGTCAAACCCAACTTAATAATGTCTCAGCCAGTGATCTCTATTCTATATTTCTCATGGGGACGTCTGTAAAAATAAATCTGATTCTACAACCAGATCCTGTAACAATTGGACAATTAATAAATTCATATTTAATTTAACAATAGGAATATACACCGATCAGGAATTATGAGCGGTGAAGTGAATAATACTGATGATCTCTGTTAGTGGGTGGGATATATTAGGCAGCAAGTGAACATTTTGTCCTCAGAGTTGATGTGTTAGAAGCAGGAAAAATGGGCAAGTGTAAGGATTTGAGCAAGTTTGAAAAGGGCCAGATTGTGACGGCTAGACGACTGGAGTGGTCAGTCTCTATCAAAAGTGCTCCAAGAAAGGAACAGTGGAGAACCGGCCACAGGGTCATGAAGGACCAGTGGAGAACCGGCCACAGGGTCATGAAGGACCAGTGGAGAACCGGCCACAGGGTCATGAAGGACCAGTGGAGAACCGGCCACAGGGTCATGAAGGAACAGTGGAGAACCGGCCACAGGGTCATGAAGGACCAGTGGAGAACCGGCCACAGGGTCATGAAGGAACAGTGGAGAACCGGCTACAGGGTCATGAAGGACCAGTGGAAAACCGGCCACAGGGTCATGAAGGACCAGTGGAGAACCGGCCACAGGGTCATGAAGGACCAGTGGAGAACCGGCCACAGGGTCATGAAGGACCAGTGGAGAACCGGCCACAGGGTCATGAAGGACCAGTGGAGAACCGGCCACAGGGTCATGGAGGACCAGTGGAGAACCGGCCACAGGGTCATGAAGGACCAGTGGAGAACCGGCCACAGGGTCATGGAGGACCAGTGGAGAACCGGCCACAGGGTCATGAAGGACCAGTGGAGAACCGGCCACAGGGTCATGGGCGGCCAAGGCTCATTGATGCCCGTGGGGAGCGAAGGCTGGCCCGTGTGGTCCGATCAAACAGACGAGCTACTGGAGCTCAAACTGCTCAAGAAGTTAATGCTGGTTCTGATAGAAAGGGGTCAGAATACACAGAGCATCTCAGTTTGTGGAGTATGGGGCGGCACAGCCGCTGACCCCTGCCCACGCCCAAAGCACCAACAGTGGCACGTGAGCATCAGATCTGGACCACGGCGCAAAGGAAGAAGGTGGCCTGGTCTGATGCCTTGACGGGTCAGCTAATGGGGGACCAACACAATATTAAGAAGGTGGTCATAATGTTATGCCTGATTGGTGTATGATCATATGTATTATTTTATTATTTAACTTATATGGTTTTAAATGGTTTTCTAGCATTTTATCCTTCAAAAGGATGTCATGATTTAGACGGCAGTTAAATCACCTCCCGACCTTGGCGCTTGACTGTAATTCGACTAGAATTTTTATGAGGGTGGCTGAAGAAAAACACTAACATTCTGGATTCTGGCGGCAATAAAATCACTGACTAACCCCTGTAAATGCTGAAATTACCTTATGTCCCCATGAGAAACAATTACAACCCAAATAGGCTATAGTCCATCAGGTCTCAAACACTACTCCGGGAGATTTTAGCTCCGACTCACCGGCCTGGAAGTTTCTGCACTTTTAGACATGCATGGGCAAACTTCCCTGAGCACTTCCCCTCGGGGGAATCCCCACCGCCATTTTGAAGTGCAACCAACTTCATCAAGTGGTCGATGGAAATTTATTTGGACAGTCCATCAACCCCTTGATTTTGACCGAGGGAGAGAGTCTACTCAACAATTCAATTCAATTCAATTCAAATTTATTTGTATAGCGCTTTTCACAATACACATTGTTTCAAAGCAGCTTCACAGAAAGTGCATTTCATAAATGTACATTGAAAAATGTTAGAAAAGAGAATGTTAAAGAAAAAAAATGTTAGGATAAGTTAATCAATCATGTATTATTTTAGGCCATAACAACGCTGGCGTTGAGTCGTCTCTTCACAGGCGTCGAGTCGTCTCATCACAGGGGCATCTGAAGTCTCCATCAGAGGCTGGATACAAACTGGAGCTGACGAACTAGTTACCTCGGGACTAGTGTCCCGAGATAACAACAGAAAAGCAGATGGGAAATAATTAGCATAGCTGCTGTTCAGAATACTAATGCTTTTGATCCGATTTAACTGTAGTATAAAACTTATTTATAATGTGAATGCTTGGCTAAAGAGATGCGTCTTTAATCTAGTTTTAAACTCGGACAGCGAGTCTGAACCTCGAACAATATCCGGAAGACTATTCCAGAGTTTAGGAGCTAAATGTGAAAATGCCCTCCCTCCTTTAGTGGACTTAGATATCCTAGGAATGACCAGAAGCCTCGAGTTTAGTGATCTTAAAGAGCGCGATGGATTGTAGGGCGATAAAAGATCCGTTAAATACACTGGAGCTAAACCATTTAGGGCTTTATAGGTCAGTAGCAATACTTTGTAATTGATACGGAACTTAATAGGTAACCAGTGTAGAGATGATAAAATTGGTACTCAACATGTACACAGCAGGTCGTGCTTAATTTCTAAAAACACTTTTTCTTATACAGGTTAAAACTCTCTTCACATCCTGATACCAATCAATAAGAAAAGTGGTCTAAATATGAAAACATGCACATACACTATATCACCAAAAGTGTTGTGCCGCCTGCCTTCACATGCACATGAACTTTAACGCCATCCCATTCTTAATCCGTAGGGTTTAATATGGAGTTGCAGCTCTAACAGCTTCAGCTCTTCTGGGAAGACTTTCCTCAAGGTTTAGGAGTGTGTTTATGGGGATTATTCTAGAAGCGCATTTGTGAGGTCAGGCACTGATGTTGGATGAGAAGGCCTGGCTCTCAGTCTCCGCTCTAATTCATCCCAAAGGTGTTCTATTGGGTTGAGGTCAGGACCTTGTGCAGGCCAGTCCAGTTCCTCCACACCAAACTCGCTCATCTCATTTATGGAGCGACGCTTTGTGCACTGGAGCGCAGTCATGCTGGGACAGGAAGGGGCCGTCCCCAAACTGTTCCCACAAAATTGGGAGCATGAAATTGTCCAAAATGTCTTGGTGAAGCATTAAGAGTTCCTTTCACTGGAACTAACCCCTGAAAAACGACTTCTGTGACCCTCAGCATGCGCTGACCCCGCTCTGTGATTTCACTTCGTGGCTGAATTGCTGTTGTTCCACATGGCTGTTATAATCCCACTAACAGTTGAGCGTGGAATATTTAGTAGTGAGGAAATATCCCGAATGGACTTATTGCACAGGTGGCCACCGATCACAGTACCACGCTTGAGTTCTCTGAGCTCCTGAGAGCGGCCCATTCTTTCACTAATGTGTGTAGCAGCGTCTGCAGGCCTAGCGGTTGATTTATACACCTGTGGCCATGAACACCTGAACTCAGTGATGTGGAGGGGCGGCACAATACTGTTGGCGATATAGTGTATGCCGTCTGTGGAAGTCTCAGGACCATAAAATGTTTGTCCAATCATCAGTCCGAATGCAATGCTACGATGTCCTACCTGCCTGTCAACTTACCTCTGCACACCTGCTCACACACCTACCCTGCCTTTAATACCATTAAAATCTAAAATCGTAGCACTAAGAGTTTCTGAAGAGCTGTTGTCATACTCACATCCGATCCAGAGATATCTCTCGACAAGCACAATTGTACTGTAAGTGATGATTGTGCAACCTAATGTTTTTTTCTAGATTTCACTTAAACTTATTGACAGACTAAAACTAGAAAGTGGAGGCAGAACAGTCCAACTTACTCCACATATACTCGGAACGCCACATCGCCTGCTGTAAAACTCTGAAAGCTAAAGATTCTACACATTAATCATGATTCATCAGTTCATCAGTTTTCAAAATGTATGAATTTTTCTATCTATGAACTTTTACTTCGTCCAAAACGTCTTATGACCCGTCATCTTTCCTGCAGGCGTTTGTGATCTCCTTCACTTCAGACTTCATTCCAAGGCTGGTCTATCAGTACATGTACAGTCCAGACGGCTCAATGCACGGCTTTGTCAACCACACGCTGTCTTACTTCAATGTCAGTCACTTCCAGAACGGCACCGCTCCTGTGGATCCGTTCCACCTGGGCTTCCGTGTGGACATCTGCAGGTATGGAGTGCTCACTATTAGAACTGCTCCATTAACACTCCACACACTTTAATGATGTTCTCCTCCAGGTATAAAGACTACAGAGAGCCTCCGTGGTCTCCGACACCATACGAGATCTCGAAGGAGTTCTGGGCGGTGTTGGCAGCCAGACTAGCATTTGTCATTGTCTTTCAGGTGAGTGTCTAATATCTAAAGGCTCATCTGTCCGAGACTTACAGTATCAGGGTAGCTCTACCTTGAATGATTCCCAAAGAGAGAAAAAATGAGTCGCTCAAATCAGACAGAACGGACATTTTTTAAATGCTTAAATTCTGGTGAACTTTGTGATTTATGTGTGCAGAATGTGGTGATGTTGATGAGCGATGTTGTGGACTGGATCATCCCAGATATCCCCAAAGACATCAGCTTGCAGATCCACAAGGAGAAGATCCTCATGATGGATCTGTTCATGAAGGAGGAGCAGGGAAAGACACGGACCGAGGACGGCGTGATGAGTAAGGAGACGCGCCACAGTCCTCTAACGCGCTCGCGCTCCATATCGCACACGCCCTGCAAAAACAACTGACCGCGTCAGCCGCCTCAGAGTTCCTGTCCTTACATTCCCCTGACGAAGACGTGCCGTTAGGTCTAAAGGAAAGATTCTCGCCAGTGCACACTGCCTTTGCCTTCATTGTACAGTTCTTCACGCTGATTTGTGTGCGCAACTCTTCTTTCTATTATATTCAGTTGTTCTCTTTCAACGAATGTGCCAGAGCCGCCATGAACTTTACTAATGACAAAATATGTTCTAAGGACGTTTTGTTCCCACTAAGCTATGAAAATGTTATTTCGGAATGTTCTCTCAACATTCGAAACTTACAGTTATGTTTTAAAAATGTTTCTTCTTGGTTGTGTGAACGTTAAGGGAACATTCCATTGTATCATTCTTCAAACATTATGGGAACGTTACTTTTTTAAAACAAGTAACATTTAAAAAACGTTAGACGAAAGTGTTTTGAGAACGTTTTTAAAGACCAGATAACTTTGAAAGAACCTTGCCACAACATTAGCCAATGTTCTGAGAATGTTCCCGTTTGGCTGGGAAAGTGCAAAGGCCCGAAACATACTCATACTCTAAAACATTTCTGGCTACGTGAGCTTGAGTTCGTGCATCATTGCTTTCGAGAGTGATTGATAATGCAGCAGGTTCTCAGCCGGACATCAGCGTAAAGCAGTTTACCTGCTTGTAATGTTCAAGGAGCCCTGATGAAATAAAAACACACTGTAACTCTATCACCCCAGATTGATACCAAGATCAAACGTTACAGTAAGTACGGTACGAAACCACACGCTTGCAATGAGTTGGCCAAGCATTCACGCTGGCATACCTGAGTATGTTTCTAGCCTATGAGTAATTATTGCTACTGATTGATTCTCTAAACCAGGGGTAGGCAAGTTCGGTTCTAGAGAGCCGCTGTCCTGCAGAATTTGACTCTGAAAAACCCTCGCCTGCTTGTAGCTTTAGTCATAGATATACACAGTAAAGGCTAGATGTCTTACGGCGGAGTCTCTAGCATCATCAGCGGCGGCCATCTTGTCACAGGCAAGCTTTCTGGCGGGCTTCTGATGTAAGGTGAGTGATCTGAACACAAATACTCTTTATCTCGCTGAAATCTTGACGGATTTACAAATGGTTTGGTTTCTTACAAACATTATTAACGTGGCTATAATTCTGGATGCTTGAACAAACTATGAATAATTATTCATAAGTATGCAGTGTCATAACTACATCTCTGACATTTATAACAAACCAAACAGTTTGAAAATCTGTATAAAATTGAGCAAGTTATGGTTATTTAAAAAGTAAATGCACCATTAAATACAATGTTACGAGTGAGCGAGCTGACTGTGACAAAATGGCCCCCAGGCGCTGACGTCGACCTCCATTGGCCAGCAGTGCGGACGAGACATCTAGCCTTTATTATGGATATCTATGGCTTTAGTAATCCTGAAGACACTGATGAGCTTGTTCAGGTGTGTTTGATTAGGGCTGGAGCTAAACTCTGCAGGACAGCGGCTCTCTAGGACTGAACTTGCCTACCACTGCTCTAAACAAATCATCACATTAAAACTAATTGAACCGCTTTTATACATGCCTATGAACATTTTATCAATCAAATTAACAATTGACCATTTTGACCATAAAATGGGCTGCTAGATGTTATGATTGAAACATGATATTTAATTTAATATTTCAACCCTTAAGGTTCTGGTTGTTTTGTTTGCAGTTTTATGTGATTGGAAATATCGCCCATCCTTAATTTTTAACAAATTCTAAATATGGGAGAAATCATAAGGATCTTTAGACAACTCTTTAACTTTAATTTCAATTATTAGAACAAATTGATGTCAAAATGTAATCAGAAGTCACGATGCAATTAGATCCTAGTCTGATACTTATAAATATTCATTTTAAACATTTATATTATTTTTGGGAATTTTGAAACGTCCAAGCTTCTTTTAAGTGGACAGCCTTTAAATCTTTCAATCTAATGTACCTTGATATTTCACGTTTTCACATTCGTTGTATGATGGTATTTTTCTAATGCCTTTAATTCTTTTGTACATTTGACGCTTTTCATATTCAATGGTGCTTGATAGGATATTCATTATCTGTGCATTGAGCAAGCATTAACTTTGTGGAACATTATTCACAGTTTTGTTCATAGAGAGTAACAGACTTGAAAACCATAAATTCCATGATAGGTTTTAGCTTTTATACGGAATCACTGAAATAAACCACTTAGACTGTTAGCTTTCTAAAGCATCTGTACACTGTCCTGAGATTTCTGGGTTTGATCGACATTTACTTTCTGCACCAAATGGATTGTACAGTAAAAGCAAACTCAGCTCAGCCTCACGAAGAACCATGTAAAGATACAAATGAACTTTCATGCTCCAAAGATAAACCATTTCTGTGCTGTTATATTTTTATGGTCTTAAATACCAAGCAGAACAATCATATTGTTTTTTTTAAAGTATGATGTTTACTATTTACTGCCTTATATGTCTACTAAATTAACGCATATAAATTATATCTTCTGTTTTATTGCCTTAAACCAGAAACACAATGTTCTTCAGTGATTTGTGTAGCTGTGGACTGTAATGTAACACTAAAAAGAAATAAAGTCTACTTCAGTTGTCAAGTTTGTATTGCTGACGGTTCCCACATGTAGCTGATAGTTTGACCGTTTTTTTGGTCATTTAGTTGTAATTTAATAAGTGATTCTGTATACTGTAGGTGGGTTGTAATGTCAGATTCTTCATAAGCCGGACAGCTGCAATTTTGTTTGAATATTCTCTGAGACGGATCATACCATCTTTGATTAATTTAAGGATATCCGTAATTAATTTTAAATGTAACAACAACCAAAAAGGAGTCAGATTTGATTCATTAAAAGAGCTGGCTCTTAGAGTCACACTGTGTGTCTGCATGGTTGTTTTTACGTAAAACAACCCAAAGCCAGACAAGACAACTCAATGGAAAGATGTGTTTTCATGCTATTATTGTGCGCTCTCTGCCACACCCATGCCAGGCTCTCCCTCCACATACACACAGGGATCTCACCCCTCCGAATCCTACTCACTGTCACCCATTACTCAGTGACTGGCCTCGATTTGGACTTACCTGTGCTCCAATCCAAAGTCCTGTAAGGCAGTGCTTATCAAACCTGTCCTGGAGCAGCCCACCATCTCATCTGCTCATTAGTATAGACTGCAAGTCTTGAGCTGGCTGTGTCCGATAAGGGAGACGTCTAAAATGTGCAGTAGTGGGGGTCCTCCAGGACAGGATTGAGAAGCACGGCTGTAAACTACCAGATTGTTAGTCTACAGTCTACATGTCAAGATTGTGGTGTTCTATTGTCGAATTCAATAAATACCTGCATTTGGGTGGCAACTCTAACTCTATCTCTCTCCAAGTCTGGTGTATCCTGACAGAAGGCCAGACCTCTCATGAACATGGCAGGCAACAGCACAACAGTCCCTTCAAGGAATTGCTCGATTTCCTCAATGATTTCCCTGCTCAACGGGGGAGAGCTACGGTGGGCCGATACGATCTGGCAACAGGCCAGCCCGGTTACCCTCTCACAGGAAAATGTCCCACTTCAGAGAGGTTTTAGGGATGAATCATCCGTCCCTTCATCCACAGTACAACCACATACCAGCTATAGTTGGAGAGGAGAGAGATAGAGGATGATCAGCTGATGGGGGTTATTAGGAGGGCCAATGGAGGGAATGTGGCAAGGACAACAGGGTTACCCTTTTTACGAGAGGTGACATGGGATTTTTAATGACCACAGAGAGTCAGGACCTCGGTTTAACATCTGAATGATGGTCACCATACTAGGACATTAGCACCCAAACAGACCACAGGATGAGCACCACCTGCTGGCCCCACTAACACCTCCAACAGCACCCTAGATTTCCCATGAGGTCTCCCATCCAGGTACTGACCAGGCTCAACCCTGCTTAGCTCCAGTGGGTAACTAGTCTTAGGCTACAGGGAGATACGGCTGTGGCAGAGAGCCCCGGAGATGAAGTTTCCTGCTAATGAGTCTATGAGTATATATGAGTCTATGAGCCTTGATGTAAGGCTTGGATGAGCTGCTCGGCCATGGAAACCCATTCCATGAAGCTCTACACACTGTTCTTGAGCTCATCTGAAGGACACAGAAGTTTGGAGGTCTGGAGCTCTTGACTCTGCAGAAAGTTGGCAACTTTTGGCAATATAGTGTATCTCTGACTTTTCCAGATCTCATAGACTTATTAGCAGGTAACTTCATCTCCGGGACTCTCTGCCACGAGCTCCGCCTCCATGAAAAAAACCCATGTAAAACCTGGTTAACAATACACTTCATAATTGGCAAACCTCTGGGCAGAAGTCTTATCCGTCAGTGTAAGGCCTAGTCAACATCACTCTCCTGATTCTGGAGTGATTGACTTCTGAGATCATCCCAGGAGCATCCAAAGGCATATCCAACCATCACTGAAAGCCCTGTCAATCTGACTTCAGCTGAGAACTGTTAAGAGGAGCGGCTGGCTTCACAAAGCTGGACCTTTGCAGCGTCTACAACCTCATTCAGATCCAGAAGGGGAAGAGTGGAAGACCACATCTGTGAAACCTACAGGCCTCTATGAATACCGGATCGTGCCATATGGTCTGACAAACGCCCCTTCTGTGTTCCAAGGCTTCATGAATGAATATAATCTGTGGAATATAAAGCTATTTTGATACTTATTATCAATTATTATTATCATGATTTTTGGCTTCCTTATGATAAACACAATTGCTCATTTCAAGTAAACACTATACTATGTTGACTCAGTATTTTGAATGTCATCACTTGAAAACACTGTTTGTACTTTGCTTTCTCAGTGGAATAAAGCTAAGAATGAGAGATCAGAGCTCAGAAGACTACAGGACTGCTGAGAGAATGATTGGTACTCCTCTTCCCACTCTCTAAGATCTGTCCTCATCCAGAGGGAGGAGAAGGGCTCAGGAAATCACTCTTCACATCACAGTCACTTCCTCTTTAAACTGTTGCCCAGCACCAGAACAATCAGACACAAGAACAGTTCCTCTCCTCAGGCCATCTTCCTCACCAACAGTTCATGTTCTACACACTGAGAAATAAACACATGTGCAATACCAACACTATTTACACACATTTATTCAATATAGCATAAATATTATTCACATTCCCTGGCAATGTTGTATATAACAAATCTGCACATACTTGTCTATTTTTGTCTACTGTGTACTTCTGTCACTAAGACACATTCCTTGTGTGTGTAGAGATACTTGACAGAAGATCTCATTGTGATTCTGAAAACTGACCTCAGTACAGGTCAAGTGGTAAGAGCTCATATTAGGAGTAGAATGAAACCATCAGTGATGCTCTGCTGCCCTCTACTGCTTACAATGGACATTCATGTTTTTATTTCCACAAGAAATCACCAGTAAAACACCCCCCCCCCCCCACACACACACACATGCACACACACTTTTTCCAAGTTTTCCCACAATTTTCCAGGTTTTTCTTTTTTTCATTGACACTTTCAGACAGTTTTGTTGTCATCAAACTAATAATGGTTCTGGAGTGGACTGAGTTTTGTTCCTCGTCTGTGTTTGTGGACAGTATTTATGCATAAAGGAACTTCAACTCACTGCAGACGGTCACTGGAAATATTTGTTTCAACAATCTGGACTGTGTTAATTAGGGCTGGAACAAACTATTATTTTTCAACTGAATCGATTAATCTATAGATAGTTGATTAATCCTAGGGTTAATGTAACCAACAATTTATGAATAAATAATACCAGTAACTACTCTATATATGAACTTGTATCTAATGATATTATTTATCACAAAAGATAAGGTTTATTATATCCATGTACGATCAAACAGCTAAAGTCATTCTAACTATCCATAGTGGTAACTAAAGCAACAATCAAACATGGCAGGGTCAAAAAAACATGTTACCATGATTAACAGCTCGTAATTAATCGAGGTGTGTGTTCATCTTTAAGATATTATAAATAACCAACAGCATTGTCTTGTCAAATGTCTGCCAGCGCTCCTGAACTAAAGGTGTTCAAGCAGTGAGAAGGGATAAAAGCTCAGGCAATAACCACTTCTCACCAGAGATGGGTTCCCTGAGGAGCTGAGGACCCTCAGAGTGAGGGGAGGCCAATATTCATCCATGACTGATCCTCAACTTAGACTAGAGGTGCGTCCCAATCCGCATACTTATGCACTATTCTATAATGGTTTTAAGTATAAATAGTGTCAGTAGTGTGTCCACACTGAAAATTCCAAAAAGAAAAAGTGCACTTTAAATACCCGGATGATGCACTAAATTAACGGAAAAAAACGAAGTGTGGAATGTTGGACACTTCATGCACTCGACTGTTGCAGCTTTAATTACGTAGCGGAGGGGGAGGCGCTACCAGATTCAGATGATGAATGACAAAATAACCATGTAAAGTTCATACACTACACGGTTGAGTACATAGTGTATAAGTACATAAGTACAAACTAAGTACATAGTTTTTAAGGGAAGGGTGAACTATGCCCTTTAGAGGAAACTAGAAAATGGAGTGTGGAGGACCCAAGAGAATTATCTCAGTAATGGGTGTATTATTTAGAAAAGACACTAGAGTCGTGGATCACTTTGAACACATGTGGGTCAATTTTTATTATTTTTCCATTTCTTCCATCACTGCCTCACCTCATATCTCCTCACCCACTGCCCCCTAGAGCCTATATGCAGGAACTGCTTAACATGCATGATATTTTTGTACAATCAAGACCCTGTGCAGCCAAATCAACTTTAATATGTAGGGGAAAAAAACATTCACTACAAACAAAATAACATTTACATTTATTCATTTAGCAGACGCCTTTATCCAAAGCGACTGACAACTGAGGAATACAGGAAGCCATTCGTCTTGAAGAGACGGAAAATCACAAAAAGTGCCTGAAATACTAAGCTTTGGACATTGCTTAGAGTAGCATAAGCTAGAATAGGGAGGGGATAGATGAAAAATTTAGTTTTTTTTTGTTTGTTTTGTTTTTTAAGATGAGGTTAAGTGCTCATGGAAGAGATGAGTTTTCAGCTGACTTCTGAATGTTGTCAGTGATTCTGCATTCCGGATGAAGGTGGGAAGATCGCTGCGCCGGAGTGCAGTGGAGAGGGAATGCAGATTGAAGAAATTATTTACATCTTCACATTGGTCAGTGGAAAGGTGCACCCATGTTCCCTGCCACATGATCTTGAAAGTTTTTTTGGAAATTGAGATGCTTATCCGCCTGCACAAAAGAGAAAAGACCATAATATAAGGCCATTAGAAGCGGATGTTCCATGTGCAGGGTTATTATAGTGCTGTGGTAATGTCAGGCCTTCATCAGGTTCTGTTTGTAATCAGAGTTATATAGAATATGATTTTAAATGTACCTGTAGTGATCGGGCAGTCCCATAGCGAATAAATGTGGCTACGTGCTCACAGTTGTTGGCTAATGGATCGTAATTTTTTTTACCCAAAACTGCATCAATATTTGCTTGCATCTGTTTCTGATCCAATACTGGCAATTGCCCATCCAATTGATTGTTGACTTTGCCACCAGGCTCGAGCAGTCCTGCCTCCACCTTGGCT
This sequence comes from Gobio occitaniae, assembly GCA_033150135.1. Lineage (NCBI taxonomy): Eukaryota > Metazoa > Chordata > Actinopteri > Cypriniformes > Gobionidae > Gobio > Gobio occitaniae. The sequence continues at coordinate 53,391 of JARQWZ010005436.1, forward strand.
CTTGCTTTATCGAGTGATCCAGGTTCACCTAAAGGAAATATTGAACTGTCAAAGCCAAACTGTTTCCCCATTCCTAGAGTGATCCAGTAAAAACCCAACTGGGTAAATGTATGTAAAAATAATAATGTGATATAACTAACAACTAAAAGTCGCCTGACCGTGTCTGGATAATGAACTAAATATACCAGAGACAAGCACATCCTGCACAGTGTACTCTATACAGTTATCCAGAGAGCAGAATGTTTAAGAACGATTACACAACAGGCTATGAAACACACGTCTTATTGTTTAAATGCATTTGAAATCCTTAATCAAATACATATTACTGCAATACACACTTCAGAATATGTGCTCATGTTCAAAATATGTTGCTAGGTACTGCTGTTTAATTCTGCATTATGTAGTTTCATACATTGCAGTGGTGCAGTGCATTTACATTCAGTCTTGCCTATGACAATAAGAATGAGGACATGGGTGATGATAGAGGAAGAGCTTTGAGACAGGAATGTTTAGGTGATAACAGAAAATACTGACCACTGTTGCAGTTAAAATAACAAGTGGATGTTCGATAATCAACTTTAGTTTCATATTTGCATTGAGTGCATATAGACCATGAATACAATTATGCATGCAAACACTTGTGAAACAATGCTTTTGAAAGCTCTATAGTGGCAGAAAATAAGATAAATGTTTTTAATCCTTTACTGCATAAAGCGGCAGCTGAAACACAGACGTTAACAGATGTGCCGAATGAGTGTGTCCGTGTTTTAAAAGTATTTAAGAAGCACTTTTAGTAAGACAGAGGCTAGTCAGAGATAGGAAACCATGATTTCTACAGAGAATCACTGTACCTGTAAACTGGACACCCATAGCTTGTCCATTTGTATTCGTCCCAGTGTACACCGCCCAGTGTGTGTACAAACCACGAGAGTATGAAATGAGGTCTCCAAAATTCATGGCCTAGAAAAAAAAAAAAAAACCTTTTGGCAAATATACAACACTGAACGAAATCCAATCAATTGTGCTTCCATGTAGGATAACACATAATAGCAGGTTTATTCCAAACTGGAAATAAAGTCTTGCATTACCTGTATAGTGTAGGAAAAACACAACATACCTTAGTTTGAAGTTTGAAAAGTGAAGATTGTAGCAACAGTGATCAATTGACAGGAGAATTCCTCTGCTGCAACTTCTGCAATGGTTCAACTAGTCCCGCTGCTTTTATACATGTTAATATACATATTCATGAGGTTCTGAGGAAGTGCCATCCCCTTTCCTCAGAATCGTAACATTGCGACATAATAGGCTGTGGTTAATGAGCTGCTCCTTTGCTTCCATTGGTCATGTGTTCTTGGCTGTGGTTCAGTAGTCAAGTCTCCTTCATTTATAGCACTTTTACAGTACAGACTGCTTCAAAGCAGCTTTACTGTGAAAAGAGGAAAGTCAAAGGACAGATGTTGTTTCGGCTGTACAGCAACTCTATAAAAGTTATTGTCCAGCTAAAGTGAGTTTTTGGTTGATTCATTTCTGTTCTAAAAATCATTAGTTATTAACTTTAGGGGCTGCTTACACAACATTATAACTGAAAACCAAAACCATTTAATGTGTTTTTAATACGTTTTGGCTTTTCATTTGCACAACAACAGTGTTAGGAGACTTGAGAACAAAAAAGGAAAAAAAAAACATCTCTGTGTAAACTTCAAAACGTGAATCTGTGAAAATGGTTACGTGTACACGTGAGCATTTTACGTGTTCAGTCTATAGGTATGCATGTTTGAATGTGCTATTTTCAAAACCCCCCTTCCTACTATGGCAGTAAATAGCGACCAGGCCAAAACATTACAAAAAATATACAAATGTATCACGTAATGATACAGGGAGACGCGCTCCATATATGGAAAGTGTTCAGAGGCATACTATAAGGTTTTGCGAGAAAGAAACCGTATTATTCAGTCAAAACACTGAGCTTGGCCGTTCCTGTGTGTGTGTGCACTCAGAGCCGTCAGCAGGCACCGGCGCTCATGCCTACTATAACTCGCACTGTTGTCATGGCACTCAGGATAAGCACACACACACACACACACACACACACACACACACACACACACACACACACACACACACACACACACACACACACACACACACACACACACACACACACATTTTGAGAAATCAGGCTAAATAGAAACAAACGCGACCCTCGTCTTTTCTATAACGTATATGATAAGAAATAATACTAATAATATAACCTCCTGAAGTGAGTATTGTGTACCGGTTGTCATGATAACATTGCGTGAGGTTACTGACAGCTTGGAGTGCGCACACACAGGAACACGCGCATTTGAACAACAGCAGGGTGAGTAAAAGATGGCATTATTTTCATTTCAGGGTGAACTTATGTTATCTCTTTAACGTTACCTCGTCACAATCAGGTAAGTGATTGTAGTGTTATAACAAAGCCCTTGACCAAATTGCTAATTGTGGTGAACAACCACAGATAAATGTAGCTTTACGCAAATTGCCCACGCTAGTAGCAGTCCTAATATGACTGCTGCTAATTCTATTGCTAAACCGGTGGAGACTCGGTGTGAAACTCCATTCACCTCTGCAGCAAAGCAGGGGAAAATGCCAGGGGAGAAAGTCCCAAAACTAAAACTCAACTTAATAATAATAATAATAATAATAATAATAATAATAATCTTTATTTTATATAGCGCCTTTAAAAAGAGAATCTCAAAGCACTTTACAAGCATAGACAGATAAAAAGCACAAGATACATATAACACACAAAAAACAAAAACAAAACAAAAATGTCAAGAATAAAAATCATATAAAAGCCATTCTGAAAAAATGGAACTTAAGAGCAGATTTAAAAACAGTAAGAGAATCCGCCTGTCTGATCATCATCGGAAGAGAATTCCAGAGTTTAGGAGCACAAGTGGAGAAGGCCCGGTCACCCATAGAGCGTAGACGGGTAGAAGGAACAACTAAAAGACCCGCATCAGAGGAGCGGAGATTACGTCTAGGCGTGTAAACAGTTAAAAGTTCGGATAAGTATTGAGGCGCCAAGCCGTGAAGGGCCTTGTAAGTCAGCATAAGAATTTTAAAATCAATCCGAAACCTGACAGGAAGCCAGTGCAGTGACTCTAAAACTGGAGTGATGTGTTCGCTAGTCCTGGTGCGTGTGAGAATTCTAGCGGCCGAATTTTGCAATGACTGTAATTTATTTAAGGTAGTTTTAGAGACCCCAGCCAGAAGAGCATTGCAATAATCAATGCGAGAAAATACGAAAGTATTAATCAATTTTTCCGCAACAGAAACAGATAGCATGGGGCGTAGTTTTGCAATGTTTCTGAGGTGAAAAAATGAATTTTTGACTGTATTTTGGACATGAGAGTCAAATGATCAATTTTTGTCAAATATCACCCCCAAGTTTTTTTAATTCGTTTGAAACTCCAGAGCAGAGCCGTCAATTTTTAGAGCAAAATGACTGGATTTATTGATTTGCTGGGGTGAACCGATAAGCATTACCTCGGTTTTATCACCATTTAGACACAGAACGTTTTGTGACATCCAGATTTTTACCTCATATATGCAGTTTTCCAGAAAGCTTATGGCTGAATTATCATCCGGTTTAGTGTGGATGTAGATCTGGGTGTCATCTGCATAAAAATGGAACTTAAGACTGAGAGATCGTAAAAGCTGGCCAAGAGGATAGATGTACATGCTAAAAAGAAGGGGGCTCAAAATTGAACCCTGTGGTACGCCAAATTGAACTGAACCAACTTTAGACTGACGTCCATCAAGGGAAATAAACTGGCGCCGATCTGAGAGATAAGACTTGAACCAGTTTAATACAGTGTCCGTTACCCCAAAGATGGTTTTCAGGCGAGTGAGTAACAGAGCGTGATCCACAGTGTCGAACGCTGCACTTAAATCGAGAAGGATCAATATTGAAAGACAGCCAGAGTCCGCAGCAATCAGTAAGTCATTAGTAACCTTAACTAACGCCGTTTCCGTGCTGTGGAGTTTGCGGAAACCAGATTGTAGGGGTTCAAAGAGATTGTTCGCAGTGAGATAGGTGTGCAATTGGGACACAACTACACGCTCAAGAATTTTAGCGAGAAATGGAAGATTAGAAATGGGACGAAAATTGTTGAGGTTGTCAAACTCTGCACTCGTTTTTTTTTTTGTACCGGGGTTACAGCAGCAATTTTAAATGCTTCTGGCACAGCACCCGTACTGTGGACAAACAATGGAACCCACTGAGGCAAAGCATGATTTAAACAACTGAGTTGGAATAGGGTCCACTATGGAGGTGACTGCTTTCATTCGTGAAACCTCCTTAATTCTACATCTGTAAACTTCCATCTATTTAGCCCAAAAACCGGATGCTAACGGCTTGGTCAAAAGGAATTCTGCGTGTAAGCCTTTTCAGCCTTTCGGTGAAGTTCTCTTAATTTATTGATATCTCATTTTAAATCTGACTCCATAAATAATTTTATCTGACTCCAATTTTATGTGACTCCATAAAGTGTGTTACGTTTAGAGTTTATCAGCTGATTTTAAGATTAGTTGCGATTTAATTTAGATCGTTGATTTTCCTTAGTATCACTTATTTTCAAATAAAGATCTAGACGACTCAACCAGCTGGTCAGAAGACTCCTTCTATGGGCAGAGGGCAACCTGCACTGCATGTGCCAGGCAAAATGAACCAGGGAGCAGACATGCTCTCCAGGGGCCTCGTGACTCCAGGGGAATGGTCCCTCCATACCCAGATGGTTCATATGATATGGGAAGTTTTCGGGAGGGCAGAGTTCAACTTCTTCGCCTCCGAAGACAATGCTCATTGCCCAATATATTTTTCAAAGAACAAGGATGCGCTGGCCCACCCATGGCCCAGCCGCCTGCTCTATGCCTTCCATCATTCGGCTCATTCCCCAAGTCTTAATAAAGATCAGGAAAAGCATGCACACAGTCCTGTTAGTGGCCCCGCTCTGGTGAACCCAGCTTTGGTTCCCCGAGTTGATCCAGCTGCTGTCAGCGGCCCCATGGCCCGTTGAGGAAAGACCTCCTTTCTCAAGCGAACGAGATGATCTGGGACCCCCACCCCAAACTGTGAGCGCTGCATGTAAGGCCACTCAAAGGGCTCTCAGCGACCTCCCAGCGAAAATCCTGAGCACCATGGGTGAAGCTAGAGCTCCGTCAACTAGGCGCCTCTGTGCTCTCAAATGGTCCGTGTTTTCTGATTGGTGTGCAACCAGAAACCAGGAAGGCAAGGAAGGGAAAGTTTATTTGTATAGCACATTTCATACACAATGGCAATTCAAAGTGCTTTACATAAGAAATAAGAATACCATGTGTAAGAATTAAAAATAAAAACAAGGTTCATTAAAACAGTTGTAAAGAGAATTTAAAGGGGTCATATAATGCCATTTTTGTACAAGTTAATATGATTCTTTAGTGTCTAAATGAAAAGTTTGTCATATACATTAATTCAAAATTCTCATTAGTATTGTAAGAAAGCACTCAATTTACCTGGTCAAAAACAGCTCTGTTTTCAGCAAGCCATTTCAGTGCATGTGACTTTAGATGATAGTGAGCTATGCTGACCCCGCCCCTCTGTTCTGTGGGGCGTTTTGACACAGCACACGTGGAGTGTTGCCTTGACAACAGTTGAGGGAATATTTTGGAGAAAGAATATCAACGGGAGTCTCTGAGGACACATCTGTGCAACTGTATAAATTTGAACCAGAGTCGGACCCGGAACAAGATGACGGCCCCAACGAAGTTCAAACAGGACGTTTGTGAATGGTTGGTTAACGTAATGTCACGTTGATCTATCTTTGTACTGGCAGGGTAGTGTAGTGAGATACGAATGCTATGTGTTTACTGATGTATACATTAGTTCATTGTTACCACGTTAACTTTATCACCAGGTACACAGTTTGTAATAACACAACCATAACACGTTGTTCATTATAAACGTGGGATTATGAATTATATTGAGAACGTCATACGTAGAAAGCATGCCGTAATGTAACTCACCCTGTAAACTTTAGCCTCATTAATCGTGTAGCGTGCAAGCGATTTGCAAAGATTAATATAATGTTACACTCTCTTCTTCTGGAGATGCAGCAGGAACACAACACATAGTTGGTACCAATCCTTTTTTCAGGAGCAGCTTCTTAGCAAAACCTGCTTTATACTGAAATGACATCAAAATGACTGCTGTGTTCGTTATTACACCCAAGAACAGAACACCACCATTGCTTGGACGCCATTCTGCTCCAGCGTATCAACAATGGCGGACTGATGACAGCTCGCTCAGGGACCCGCCTTTGTGTTGAAACGCTGCTGTCAATCAACAATCGTGGGAGGGGCGTCCCACGATTGTATATATTATATATATATATATACAACCCCAAATCAGTAAAAGTTGGGACAGTATGGAAAACACAAATAAAAAAAAAGAAGTGATTTCTAAATTTACTTTGACTTGTATTTCATTGCAGACAATATGAACACAAAATATTTCATGTTTTGTCTGGTCAACTTCATGTCATTTGTAAATATGCATCCTTTCCTGTCATTCAGACCTGCAACACATTTCAAAAAAAGTTGGGACAGGAGCAATTTAGGGCTAGTAATGAGGTAAAATGGTTAAATAATGATGTGATTTGAAACAGGTGATGTCAACAGGTGATTGTAATTATGATTTGGTACAAAAGCAGCATCCAAGAAAGGTCTAATCCTTTAGGAGCAAAGCTGGGCCGAGGATCGCCAGTTTGCCAACAAATACGTGAGAAAATTATTGAAATGTTTAAAAACAATGTTCCTCAAAGAAAGATAGGAAGAGATTTGGATATTTCACATTCAACAGTGCATAACATAATTAAAAGATTCAAGGAATCTGGAGGAATTTCAGTGCGTAAAGGACAAGGACGCAAGCCTAAGCTGAACAACCGTGATCTCCGATCCCTCAGGCGGCACTGCATCAAGAATCGTCATCATCTATAAGCGATATCACCACATGGGCTCAGGACTACTATGGCAAACCTTTGTCACATCCACAAATGCCAGTTAAAACTGTACTGTGCCAAAAGGAAGCCCTATGTTAACAGTGTCCAGAAGCGCCGTCGACTTCTCTGGGCTCGGAGGCATCTGGGATGGACCATCACACAGTGGAAACGTGTACTGTGCTCAGATGAAGCAGTATTTCAGGTGTTTTTTGGGAGGAATGGACGCCATGTGCTCCGGACCAAAGAAGAAAAGGATCATCCAGACTGTTACCAGCAACAAGTCCAAAAGCCAGGGTCTGTCATGGTATGGGCTTGTGTCAGTGCCCTTGGCAAAGGTAACTTGCACTTCTGTGAAGGCTCCATTAATGCTGAAAAGTACATAGAGATTTTGGAGCATAATATGCTGCCTTCAAGAAGACATCTTTTCCAGGGATGTCCATGCATATTTCAACAAGACAATGCAAAAGCACATTCTGCACACATTCTGCAGTCCTGGCTGCGGAGGAAGAGGGTTCGGGTACTTGACTGGCCTGCCTCAGTCCCGACCTGTCTCCAATAGAGAATGTGGACAACGAAGACCCCGAACTGTTGCCCACCTTAAGACTTGTTTGCAGGAAGAATGGGACAAAATTACACCTGAAACACTTCATCACTTGGTGTCTTCAGTCCCTAAACGTCTTTTAAGTGTTGTGAAAAGGAATGGCAACATTACAAAGTGGTAAATGCTTTACTGTCCCAACTTTTTTTGAAATGTGTTGCAGGTCTGAATGACAGGAAAGGATGCATATTTACAAATGACATGAAGTTGACCAGACAAAACATGAAATATTTTGTGTTCATATTGTCTGCAATGAAATTCAAGTCAAAGTAAATTTAGAAATCACTTCTTTTTTTTTTTTTGCGTTTTCCATACTGTCACAACTTTTTTCTGATTTGGGGTTGTATATATATTTACATACTATTGCTTTGTACCCTTTTTAGTGAGATGGATGGGCCTGCATGTTTGCACACAAATCATCAAAATTTGGGGTAATGGATGACTGTATGAATGAATGGAAATCATTCTCTGCATCTAGCTTTGTTTGTAAGTGCCGAACCAGGGCTTGAGACTGCTGTTAGCTAAAACTTCTCCACACACTACACATTGCGGGTTCGGACTTTCTGCATCACCAATCCATGTAAACCCGAAACCAATGCCTGTCACAAGCCGCGTTTCCATTACAGATTGCGCAAAACTTTTGCGGTATTTTCTAAAAGTCGATAAAAAAAATTGCGAAATGACGGCGTTTCCATTAACTGATGTTATGCGACTAAAACAATTTTTTTCCTCTCATGATAAGTCATTCCAAAAAGTATGCTACGTATGTTGTTAGGTTTATGTATATCCCAGCCACTGCATGCCATGATTATTAATGGAAGGAGACGTGTGTGTTATCCAAGCACTGATGGCAAGTAAAGCACCTTATACTTGAGCGGCACGAGGTGTGTGTGTGTTTCTCTTATCTGCTTCAAGCTCTTGATAAATTGTGGCATTTTCTATTGTATTAGCTTTTATGAGTTTAATAAAGAATTCTGTCTCGTCTTCTGTCCAAACATACCATCATCTGTAAAGAATGATTGACTTTCACATATGCCAGGTTATGGTGACGCATTGCTGCCACATACAGAGACGAGCGAAATGTTTGAATTTGATGGTGGTAACTCAAAGTTTTACCAATTCGTTATTTTGGCTTGGAATTTTGTTTGTTGGAAATATAAACTGAATTTAGAAATGCTTTTGAAATGAAAAACTTTGCGTTTAATAAACAAAATATATTTTTGAAATGAAGACAGCGTTTGAAGTGGAGTGCAAAATAATCTGTTCCCTCAGTCCACTGCCTTTTTTGTTATTGTGAGTGTACACAAATAAAAGTAGACATTTATAGTTTATAATTATATCTTGCACTTAGCCTATCTGAATGGCTAAAAATGACGGAGTATTGTCAGTTGTTTCCGCTGTCATAAAGGAAAAAATCCATCAGAAGGCGCCGACACCTTCGTCGGACAGAGGGTTAAAGAAAACGTTTCCTATTTAGTTTCATAGTTAGGCTGTTTAAATATTATACATTTTTTATTTCATATGTCGATTATGAAAAGTGAGCAGCATGAGTAAGAATCAGATGCGCATATGTCTGGGGACATGGATTTTGAGCACTTTGTTGAATTTTGTTTTCTAGAAAGTCTTTCTTTAAAATTAATTTCGTTTTGTATAAATTGTATTTTAATTTTGATCAATACCTAATCCCCTATTTGCCTGTATATTTAATAAATAAGAAGCAAACCAAGATCATCGGATATGGATTGACGTGAGTAACTGGCCTGTTTCCGCGGCCTTTGAGTAAGACTGAAACTACACGTCTTTCTGTTTTAATTTCTTAAATATATGTCTTAATTACAGTAGGCCTATAGATAGTTATGATATTTGTGGCTGCACCGGGGTCTGTCATTACAAGGTTAAAGTTACTCCACTGTCCTCATTAGGAGAAAATATATTCACAACATAAGATCTCGTTATTACGACATACTTGAGTGGAAAAAATATATAGATATGTGGCAGCAATGCTTCACCGTACCAGGTGACCTGTAAATGCGAAAAACTGTTTCCATTGCAGTTTTGCGATGTTTCCATTACCCTTCTAATTGCGCAAATTGAAATTGTGAATTGAAAATACACCCAATGGAAACGCTGCCACATAGGATCTACATTTTCTTTTTCCCCACTCAAATATGTCCACTCAAGTATGTCGTAATAACAAGATCTTATTGTCGTAATAACAAGATATTGTTAAAACGACATATATTGTCTCCTAATAATCTCCAATGTAGATGGCTCACTGTCCCTTGATTTCTTTAAAGTGCCAGTTTTTATCCAGGTGTCCATTTTGATGAATGTAGTAGGCGGAAAAATGAATGAATGAATGAATGAATGAATGAATGAACACTTAGCGGGGTGATGCACTTGTAAAATGAAAAGAAAATATGAGTAATTTACCACAGCTTGTAATTGAAATTTTTATTTATCAATAATAATCTGACATGTGAAGTTCACCTAAGTTAAATACATACAAATTAAAAAGAGACATTTTTTTCTGCCATTACAAACATTCTCTCGAGCACCCCCGGTGGTCAGTCTGCACACCCCAGTTTGGGAACCGCTGGTCTATAAAGATTGAAGACTGTTGTGTGATAGATTTTGCCTGAACCTGATAGCTGGACTGGAAACTTAAAGTGAGTAGCTACAAATTCATATCAATATTAATTTACAAAGCATGACAAACAATCCAGATTAGCCTATATATGGATAGAAGCCTCAATGCATCAAGTACTGGTTTATTTAATCACAAACACACAGCAAATACATACACATATACAAGTTGTAGTGTGTCTAGATTAAGATGTGGTGCATTCAATCACCAACAAATATTTTCAAAAAGAAAAAAAATCACAGGTTTTAGTGCAACAAGAGCAACAAAATGCCCATCTAAAGTCATCAATATCTTGTCTCCCCAGTATCTAATAACAAAAGCACTGATTGTAACCATAATATATGGTTTACAAGGTAAACATATATTGACGTATGGTCCTTTAAATCATGACTTATAGGTTATAAAAATAAATAGGTTTTGACTATTGTATGTTAATGTACAAAATATTTGAAAAGGCACACTGAACACAACATGGGCACCTGACACACAGGGTGCTGGTGTTTGAAGCTCTCTCTCTTCTCTTTCAATGTCTGAGCTCTCTTCCTCCCTTAGCCCTCTCTCTTCCACCTCTTCACTCACTTCATGCAGTCTCATCACCTCTAGCTCTTTGTCATACATTTCTATATTTCTTTCTTCCACCACTCCATCTTCTCCTCTGCTGCCTTCCACAACTTAATTTGTACATTTAACTTTTTCTGTCTTATCTGCACCTTCCACTCCCACATTATCTGACTCTGATTTTCCTTTTCTTTTTGGTAAAATAAAACTCTGGATGTCAGCCTTTCTTTTCATAGTATCCCGCAAAATGTAACAACAAGTACTACGTTTAGACTTTCTAGCTTTCTAAATGTAGACTACAATCAATAGCTTCATCTCCTTAATGAATACAAATTAAAACATTATGCCCGTTTCACACATAGGCTACTCTGTCCGCAGTCCGTATGCAGTGCGTGTTGCGGTGCGTATGCGATGCAGGAGCAGCACGTCCTGTTGTGCTTTCACATATGCTGCGTTTGCAGTGCGCAACTGATCCACGGTTGTATACCACGAACACAACATTTATTCATTATTTTTTATTTCAAATCCAAACGTTGTTACTGAACATGGCTTGTCAGCATAGCAATACACTCTTTCATAGATGTCACGTTTAAATGCACTACATTTAAACAACGTTTTATTCAATTCATTAGCCTACTTTTTATTTATATAGTCTAGTACTTTAGATTTATATATTACGTTGCTCACGCAAGTGGCTAAACGTTTAAACATAGTTCTGTGTTATAGCCTATGTTAAAATTACATTTAATTACAAAAACATTTAACATTAAAACTTACAATAGACAAAAAATCTCGTCTTTTCCGCAATTCATTAGAGCATGCGCGCTGCCTGCACGACATCCAATCACTGTAGTCCCACGCAGTGTTGTGGAGTCGTTAACTACAAGTAGCTAAGCTACTAACTTAACTACATTTTTCAGTAGCTTGTCAGTAGCTCAGTTGCTTTTAAAACAATGTAGCTTTTCCAGTAGCTAACTACTTTTTCCAGCAAGTAGCAGTGTAGCGCGACCAAAAGCTATATTCCGTTTTGTGTTTTGACGAGCCTGCACTGAAAAAAACCGATTCGTTGGCTGAACAACCATTACTTATAAATGTAAATAGATTAAACACAAAAATTTTACTATTCATAACTTTTCAACCTTTACATAAGATATATAGTCCGTGTAACACAAAAATATAAGTGACAAGGTGAACTTAAGTGTATGCATAAATAAAATGGAAAAACCTAATTCGCATCAACTACTATTACAATTACGCCAAAATTAAGTAAATCTAGCAGAAAATTTTAAGTATATGACTGAGCCACCTGATATGGAATTTCACGTGATATGCCTTTCCAGTCAAAAATTGGATCCATTTTGTGAAGCACATGTGAAGACGGTGAAAAAAAGGTAAGCATAATTTTTTATAAACTAAGTCAAATATAAAAATGTTGACGTTTTAACATTAATAAACACATTTTTTTTTTTTTTTTTTTACATACTCGTTGATTGCGTTTATGGTCAAGAAATGAATTTTAAACTCACTTCTGAATTGCTACGAATTTGCTTCTACAATTAGACACGTGTTACTAACGAATACTTATGAAAACGTTGAGTTACTTTGTACATGGATGAACGAAAGGATAAACGAGTTTGCATGCGAGCCGTGAGTAAGTTATTTTTCTTAAACGAGTGTGCTTCCATCGAATGTATGGTTAAGTGTTAATAGTGGTCAGTATTTATTTATTCCCCCCCCCCGTAGTATATGACCATGCATTGCGTTGGCACTTGGCACGTAGGCCATATATGCATTCAAATTGCATAAAGATACGGACGATTCGGACGGAGGTATTGAGAGGCTCCCCCACGGAGAAATGTGTAGGCCTACTTAACGTTATTGTCACGTATTTTTAAGTATATTATTATATATGCATAGTGTTCAAATGTGAAAATTGTATCTTGCACATTCACATATTCTTATGTTCACTGTACATGGATCGCGGGAAAAGGGGGCGGCCTGGGTGCGGGTTACTTTTGAGATCTGGTACAAATATTATATTCAAAAATGCATCATACGATTAATAATTAAATAATTGTGATCTCGATTCAAACACACACGCAATATTATCCCTAAATGACAACGACGACTCTGTCTAAACCATCGAAATTATGGTCACAGTAGTATTATTTTTTGTAGATAGATTTTATTTTATTTGGCTGTTTAATGTTTTCAGAATCGCGGGAGGAACGTGATCTCTTAGGCTATCTGCATGTCTTCAAAAAATACAGATTATACAGTCATCAATAAAATAATATATTTGTAGCATCTTTATACTACTGGCCCTTATATTACAATTTACAGTCTTACTAAACTGTAAAAAGTACAATCTTAAGTGAATATGTTGCCTGCCTTAACAAGGATTTGGGACAATAATAATGCATCATGCGCTTCTATGCATCACGTAACATTGCTCAAATTTATTCAGTAGCCTTTCCCTGCCTTTTTTTATTTTTTATAAATAAATCAAAATAGTACAAAAATACATTTCAAATAAAGTTTTTCTCAATCTTTTCCTCTGGTCAAATAGTATTGTTAATTGATTTACACTGTGTGCAGAATTATTAGGCACGTTGATTTTCTGATAAAAAATTTTTCCAGGCACATTTTACCAATTCCAAACCACATTAAACTTAATAACTACTATTGATTTAGTATTTAATAATGTATAAGTGATATATAATTGTTCATGAAGGCTGGAAATGAAAAACACCTTATATTCAGGTGTGCAGAATTATTAGGCATGTTTTCTTTTACAGATAAATGAGATTTAAAGGGATAGTTCACCCTAAAATTAAAATTGTGTCATCATTTACTCACCCTCAAGTTGTTCCAAACCTGTATGAGTTTCTTTGTTCTGCTGAACACAAAAGATTATATTTTGAAGAATGTTTGTAACTAAGCAGATAGAGCAACCATTGACTACCATATTAGGAATAAAAAATACTATTTGTGTTCAGCAGAACAAAGAAACGCAGGTTTGGAACAACTTGAGGGTGAGTAAATCATGACAATTTTCATTTTAGGATGAACTATCCCTTTAACTCAGACTGAAAAGTCAAAAATTATTAGATGCCCATGAGAAGGATGCAATACTAATGCAATACTAGACATTGCAGTTAAGGCATGACCATTGGACAGTGAAATGCTCGTTGGGTCAGCAGGGTCAGACAAAAACAGGTGGTGAAGAAAAGACACCTATTAACCGCAAAAGAATTAAGAATTAAGGTGAAGAATTAAGGGTGAAACCATCAGGAACCCTTTAGTCTCCAGCGCCACCATTTTCCAGAGCTGAACCTACCTGGAGTCTCCAGAAGTGAAGGTGTCAGGATCTCAGAGACTTCAGTTAGGGAAAGAATCCTAAAAAAATTACACAATTTTACAACACTTCAGCTTGTGATTCTTATTTAGTGGGGGTCATTTTTAGGATTCTTTACCTAACTGAAGTCTCTGAGATCCTGACACCTTCACTTCTGGAGACTCCAGGTAGGTTCAGCTCTGGAAAATGGTGGCGCTGGAGACTAAAGGGTTCCTGATGGTTTCACCCTTAATTCTTCACCTTAATTCTTAATTCTTTTGCGGTTAACAGGTGTCTTTTCTTCACCACATGTTTTTGTCTGACCCTGCTGACCCAACGAGCATTTCACTGTCCAATGGTCACGCCTTAACTGCAATGTCTAGTATTGCATTAGTATTGCATCCTTCTCATGGGCATTTAATAATTTGACTTTTCAGTCTGAGTTAAATCTCTTTTTTGGCTCAATTTATCTGTAAAAGAAAACATGCCTAATAATTCTGCACACCTGAATATAAGGTGATTTTCATTTCCAGCCTTCATGAACAATTATATATCACTTATACATTATTAAATACTAAATTAATAGTATTTATTAAGTTTAATGTGGTTTGGAATTGGTAAAATGTGCCTGGAAAAAAAATATGATCAGAAAATCAACGTGCCTAATAATTCTGCACACAGTGTAAATCAATAAAAAAAATTGACCATTTTCTGTTCTATTGTTCTGTTCTTTTATCATGCACCTATAGCAATCCTCGCTGTAGTTAAAACATTAAAACACAGCATGCCACAGGAAAAGTGTTCAAAAGCATTGCATCCACTACAAATATTTCTATTTATTAGAAATAAATATATCCATTTATGAACTTCTGGTGAATGATTTCATGTCATTTTAAGTACTTAACTCCATTAATGAGACATATTTAATTGTGCTGGGCGGTTTGACCAAAACTCTGTATCACGTTTTTTTGTAAGACTTTGAAGGTTTCACGGTATGTCACAGTTTTATATATATATATATATATATATATATATATATATATATATATATATATATATATATATATATATATATATATATATATATATATATATATATATATATCTGAAATAAGTGTGCCAGATAGTGTGCAGAGTGGTGGATCTCCAGGACCAGGACCGAAAATCACTGCTTTAAAGTGTTTGATTTAACAATTTGTGTTGTTATATTTCATTTTTATAATTTGAAGCAATATTGAAAGCGGGAGAAGGTGCCAGATTTGACTTCCAAAAGTAATGTATAATAAAAACTGATAATGCTAGCATTTGTTATTTCATGCTGTTTAATACTGTTATCTCCATCCTTCCATCCATGCAGCTGTGCAAGTTATGGTGCAAGAACTTGGATCCAGTTAGAACGGAATAATTGTAGGTAAGAGTTCACAAATATATATATTTGTTAATTTCACACTTGACTTATAATTGTTTTTGACAAGTTAGCTTTGCCAAAAAGACATATAGTTCTGTCATTTTAGATATAAAAGCTTTTACTGAAAAGGTATGTGCTAGTGAAACACTGCACTGTCTTGCACATTAATACAAAATCTCTGTATTCATGTTTTCTTCTCCTTCTAGTCCACAATAAAATGGACATGCAAATTTTGTAGTACAGTCGTTTCTACAAAAGCAGACTTACTTAAACATTACAGATTAAACCATGACTGTCTTGGACGGCACCGATCATTGCCATGTATTTTTCCGGATTGTCCTTGTTCATTTAAGACATTGAACTCAATTTGTTCACACTTGAAAAGGCACCATGCTCTTTGTGATGTACAGACACCTGCAGATAACTTGTCCTTCTTGTGTCAACATTGTGCCTCTGGTACATTTTCAACGGAGGCAGACTTGTTCAAACATCTTAGATGTCATTTAAAGAATCAGGAGACTGTTGATCATGTGTTTAACCAGTGTGATTTCAGGACAAATGTGTATGGCACATTTGCTGCCCACAAAAGCAGAAAGCATATGCCTCATTGTGTCACTGACTTTAAACCACAAGTTCTGCATTCAAGTTTAGATTCTGCCTGTGGCCATTCTAGCAGCATAACTCATGAGGAAGAGAGTGAAGAAGAAAGCAGTCTACCACTGAGGGCAGAAAATGAACCTTTGCCAGATTGTTGGGGGGAAAAAATTGGTTCTGTCCTGCTTAAGTTGGAAAGCCAGTTTCATGTATCAGGCAAGTGCATTGACCAGTTGGTGGAAGACTTGCTCTTCATTTCAACAGAAGGGTCATCTGAAGCATTTAAATGTGTTATTGAGCAAACACTGAAGAAACATAACTGTGTTCTTAAAACATCAGTAATCACAGATTTGGTAAAGGAACTTTGTGAGTCAAGTCCATTAAGCAAGTCACTTGGATCGGATGGTACTTTTAGTTCCTCGTATAGGAGGAAAGAGTATTATAAAGAGACCTTCCAAATTGTGGAACCTGTTGAATATGTCATTGATGCACAGGATAAAAACTGAGTTTTCAGTATGTGCCCATTCTCAAAGTATTGTCTCGTTTAATGAATGACACGGATATTTCTCAAATGGCACTTGAAAGATCTCAGATCTCTGAACAGGATGTCCCAACATACAGATCTTTTCATGATGGGCTGTATTTTCACCAAAACCCTCTTCTATCTGATGGAGAAGTAAAAATTTCCCTGATATACTTTATTCATTGATGATTTTGAGATCTGCAATCCCCTCGGAACGTCCCGGAAAAAGCATAAAATTACTGCAGTTTATTGGGTGTTGGGAAATGTACCATCACTACTCCGTTCTGAGTTGTCATCCATTTATTTGGCAGTTCTGTGCAAAGCAGAAGATGTAAAACGGCATGGATATTCGGTTGTACTAGAACCCCTTTTGAAAGATTTAGGAGTATTGGAGAGAGAAGGAATTTTTATATCTAGCCTTGGAAAGAATGTCAGAGGTACAGTGATGTGTGTTGTTGCAGACAATTTAGCAGCCCATTCACTTGGTGGGTTTGTTGAAAATTTTTCTGGACCATATCCCTGCAGGTTTTGCCTTGGCCAGCGTTCAGATTTCAGCTGAAAGAAGTACGTTCAGGTGCATTTCAGAGAAGGACAAATGAGCAACATAATCTACATATTCAGACAGCATTAGAGGATACAAGTATTGCCCATTCATTTGGTGTCAAAAGGCAATGCATCTTGACTGACAAACTGGATTATTTCCATGTTTTATCTGGATATCCACCAGATCTCCTACACAACGTTTTTGAAGGGATCGTTCCACTAGAACTGGCTCTATGCTTGGATATTTTCATCAAAAAGAAATACCTGACAGTGAGTGAGATAAATGCTGCAATTCAGCATTTCCCATTTAAATGGGCCGACAAAACCAACTGTCCAAAGTCATTGCCTCTGTCTTTTGGAACTCGAAAGAGTATTGGCGGAAATGCCCATGAAAACTGGGCCTTGGTCAGGTTTCTTCCATTTCTCATAGGTCCAAAAATTCCAGTGGATGAACCTGCATGGTTAATTCTTATGGACCTTAAAGAAATTGTGGAACTGGTAGTTTCACCAGTGCATACTCAAGAGTCCATTGGCTACCTTGACATCAAAATATCTGAGCACAGACACAGATTTTTGAGTGAATTTCCACAGCAGAAGTTGCTCCCTAAGCATAATTTCTTGGAGCACTATCCGGAATAGATACAGGCTTTTGGTCCTCTGGTGGCTATGTGGAACATGCGCTTCGAGGCGAAGCACAGTTTTTTCAAACGTGTTGTGCAACACCAGTTTTTGATGGCTTTTCATTTTCATCATTCAAAGAACTTTAAAGCATCACTTTCTGTTTCACATGTGTCCAACGTCAATTTGGATTTGCTACATAATGATGTAAAGGAAGCAGTTTGCAAAAAATTCCCAAACAAAACATCAATAGTGTTGGCAAACACAGTATCTTGTTACGGAACAAAGTACTGCAAAGGTATGGTTCTGGCTCATGGTTCCACTGCAGGACTTCCGGACTTTGTTCAGATACACCAGCTGATGGTTGTAAACAACTCTGTAGGGTTCATAGTGAAAACGCGCAGAGCCTGGTACAATGAGCACTTGAGGTCTTTTGAACTGGATGCACCTGGCCATGTTGAAGTACTCCTCCTGGAAGATTTGAGTGATGTTGTGCCTCTAGCTGCATACACTGTCATGGGAAAGTGTATGGTGACTTTGAAGCGCTTCCTTTCTATATAGTTCTAGGTAATAATAATGGGTACTTTTTAATAGGATATGGCTGTTTAATATTTTACAATAAAGAGACAATTTCACCCAAAATGAAAATTGTAATTTACTCATATGAATAAATTAAATTAGTGTGTAATTATAAAAGCGAAACTATTTAAGTTTAGAACATGAGATTCAATAAACTATGACAATTTACTTTTATGGGTGAACTGTCCCTTTAATTGATTCCATTTTTGTCTAATAGTGTTTCTTTTTCCAAACAGGACATGTGTGAACCAGCAACATTACGTGTAATTCTTAATCAAAACTCCATTCGCAAACTTCACCTGCCCTCTGGAATTCCAGATACCTGTGCGAAGTTGGAGTCAGTAGTTAAAGAGACATTTCAAATAGAGGGGGACTTTACTCTACATTACAAAGACACTGATTTTGAGGAGTTCTTTTCTGTGACATCAACAGCTGAGCTTAAAGATAAAGACACTATTAAAGTAGTGCAAGTTGAGCCAGTGATAATCAATTTAACAACAATTGACAGTTTAGAATGTGCTGGCCCTTCTACCGCGGATGCCCCAGTTTCCTCAGTTGCCTCTTCCGCTCCCTCATCGTTTGGCTCATCAGATGACACTGTATTGCTCTCCTCACCAGACAGTCATGGACAAAGATCGTAGGCATGGCCATCACCGTTTGAAATTCCAGAGTTTTCCTATGACACTGAGCTGATTCTGAAGTCTGCTAATGAGGTATTCAGAAACGATGGAACTGCTCTGAACAATCCAAATGTGAAGTCCGATATTCTGGAAAAATTGGCTGAAATTTTTTTCCAGTTTTGTGCATATCCAACCAGCCTGCAAATTTCCTCAGTTGCAGAGGCATTAATCGAAAAGCATCCTTGCTTAAAGGAGCCTGGTTTATACTCCGGATTCTATGGATGGCAAACAAGGTTAAAGTACAAGATGGGAAACTATCGGTCAAAATTGAGAAGTATAGGTTGCCCAGAAGTAGCTGTGAACTCGGCTAAAAATAAAAGACCTGCTGCTGTAAAAAAAAACAAAGAAAGCAGAAATAAACTACCTACCTCCACATCCTTTGGGAGTAACTGTACAGAGTCTAGAACAAGAACGGGTGGAGCTTCTTGATGAGGTCAAGATAAGGGATAACTGGAGAAATATTAATCAAAAAATGGTCCTTCTATAGCGAGTATTCAGGAAAGATGGCCTGCTTTGTTCGACACCTCTCAGGTATCTACATTTATATTTCATTGTTTTAATTTTGCTGAAAATTTGTCTGAGTTTTGAGTAGTAATGTATTGTTGTCTTTTTAGGTCAAAGAAGAATTCAGGAGGTTAACAGCTGTTGAGTTGAAAACAACATTCATGGCAAACCTGGATAAACACACAGATGCACTCCTGTCTTTGTTTCGCACCAAGGGAGGAAATGCTGGACAGCAAATTGGTGAAATTTTGACTATGCTAAACCAAGTACGTGGCTACTAGTATGTTGTAGGGTTGTCAAAGTACTGGTACTTCAGTAACAAGTCGGTACTGAAATGTTAAAAATGTGACCCTTACACCAGCATTTCTCTCTAGTATTTTGAGCTCTGTTGAGCAGATTCTGACTATCTTAAATGCCTCTGATTGGCCATTGTGTTTACATGCTCAACAGAGATGTCTGTGATTGGCTACAGTGATCAACGCACGGAAGCCCGCTGATAGACGGCTGCTTTCAAACGCTCATATGTGTATCTGTGTAAGCACTCTGTGAAGAGTGTTAGACACTGTAGCCAATCACAGACATATCTGTTGAGCATGTGAACACAACGGCCAATCATAGGTGTTTAAGTTAATCCGCTCAACAGCACTCAAAATGCTAGGGGGAAATGCTGGTATTGTCACATTTTTTACATTTTAGTACCGACTTGGTACCTGAGTACTGGTACTTTTGACAATCCTAGTTTGTTGGCATCATAGTTGTGGTGTATAGCAGCAGAACTTGAGCAGATTTTTCTGTTCTCTTTCTAAATTAATTTTGCTTCTAACTCCATTTGCCATCAGCGGTTACACCGTCAATGGAGATGAGTTGGTCTCTGTAAAATTGTGCTTTTGTGGGATTAAAAAAGCCGCAATTTTGTTTTATGTACCTTTCAGACCAGTCCTGTCGAAAAACGTAGAGAAGTTGTCATTCGATGCTTAATTGTCTACCTCTCTGAAAATCCTGAGAATCTCATCAAGCATTATCAGGTGAGCATATAAAAACATACAAGAGCCAAGTTGTGCTCCAAACCTAAATAAACAACTTGTATAATGGCAATTAATTAATTTAAATCAAATTATAGGCTGTGAGAGACTTAGTACTTTATTTAATATATATATATATATAATATATATGTATATATGTGTGTGTATATATGTAATTTTTTTAAAACATTGTCTCATTTTGTGTTATTTCAATACAATGTATTTTTTGCAACAATCTGAACAATACCAAGTGGTTGCAAAAAAATTTACATTTGCTTTTTTATTTTTTATTAAGGATACTCATGGGAACGATGAGGAACTGGACAGCTCACATTGAGGATCATCACGAAAGGAGGCTCAACAGATGATCCTTTACAGACTGGGATAGTGCTGGAAGGCATAGAGGTGATGACAGGGTTGGCAGGTGTTGCGAAGGCTTGTGTTTTTCTACTTGGTCTAATTTACGCAATTAATCTGAGTTACCCCAAAGAGCTCAGATACTCATTTGAATTTTTTCAGAAAATTCTACTGGAGCTAGACAGTGGCAAACTTTCTCCAAAGGTTTACTCTCTGAAGAACAGGCTTCTTTGCTGAAAAAAAATGTATTGATGGTGTTCTGAATATCTTTGAGTCACAAAACATGTTTAGCCATACGCATCTGGTTCTAGTAGAGTGTTAGTCTGCAAACATTTGATTGCAGTCTTGTTTTATTCTCAGGAAGTTCGTAGCATTTTCCAAAAGTACATTTTTGTTTTGGAAAAATGTGAATATTTTAGGGCTGTTAAATGATTAATCGCGATTAATCACATCCAAAATAAAAGTTTGTGTTTACATAATATGTGTGTGTACTGTGTATAATTGTTATGTATATTTGAATACACACACATACATATATATATATATTAAAGAAATAGTTGCATGTATATACTGCATATATATTTATATTATATATAAATACAAAAATCTTAAATATACACATGCATGTATGTGTATTTTTTATATACATAATACTTATACAAAGCACACACACATACATTATGTAAACACAAACTTTTATTTTGGATGTGATTTATCGTTTAACAGCCCCAGAATATTTAAAAAAGTGATGCAAAGAGTGAAAAAAAATAAATAATTAAGTGACCTATTGTGAACTTTTGTGAAGATTGCAATCTCTCTTATAAAAAAGGTTTTCTTAGGAAGTTTGTTGCATGTTCCAAAAGTAAATGTTGGAAAAATTTAAATCTTTTAAGAAGTGTTGCAAAGGGTAAAAAAAAAAGTGTCCTTTTGTGAAGATTGCAATCTCTGTCTTACAAAAAAGAAAGAAAGAAAATGCTTTTTATTCCTTGCATGTTCCAAAAGTAAATGTTGAAAAATCAAGGAAGTGGCCTGTTGGAAGTGAACTTTCATTTGTCGATTTGTCAAATTGTGTTGTACATTCCTGATATGTAGTTTCAGGCTTCACAATTGCTTTGCAACCTGTGTTCAAAAAATAAAGTGAAATGCTTCATTTTGTGATTTGCATGTCTAATTTATTTTAAGACATTGAATGTACTGGAGCAGTGCAGTAAGCACTTACATTTTTAAGTAAAAAATATGTGTTGGATTTACTTAAAATATATATGCACCATTTTTGCATCATACTTTTTAAGTAAACCCAACTTGGAATAATTTTACTTAAAATTAACAAGAAAATCTTTGTTATATGTACTTAAATATTTGAGTTCACTCAACATTCTTTACTTAAAAAATATGTGTAACGTGCAAGTTGTGTTTACTTAACATTACTTAGATTCTATCATGTAACATATATTTTAAGTAAAGAATGTTGAGGGAACTCAAATATTTAAGTACATATAACAAATGTTTTCTTGTTAATTTTAAGTGAAATTATTCCAAGTTGGGTTTACTTAAAAAGTATGATGCAAAAATGGTGCATATATATTTTAAGTAAATCCAACACATCATTTTTACCAGTGTGTAATGCATTGAAGCATCAGTGTTTTCTTCTTATTTGATCACATACTAAAATCACGGGTTACCGCCATCTATTGTTTCATCGCTCATCTTGCGCTTTACGGTTCACAGAGAAGAGATCGTCTGATGATTATATAAAGGACGTACAGGAGTGGGTTGAAAACTTCACAAGAATCGTCTAGTAAAGGTTACACTTGATTTATAGCCTACCAACAAAAGATTAAAACGCTGTCTGCATCGAAGACTTCAACAGCTAGGTCAATAATGGCCTTTTTAAATTGACTATCCTGCTATATAATATATATATATAGATATATATATTCGCCATAGTTTAATCTGTCCCACCAGTTTTATAAAGAACCTGAAAGATCACTAATGTGGAGTTTGCGTCATTGCACTGGCAAAGCATCTGTCAATTTAACAGAAACAATATTGCGATATAGTTTAGTGCACTTATCCCATGGCAAAGGCTCTGATCAAATGAAATAGGTCGCGCAGGTTTCAGAATGAAGTGCACAATGTTCACGCAAGCAGCGCATGATTCGCGTCTCACAGCGGCTCTGATCACACACCGTCACCATCACTGTATGTGCTGTGAGTTTACCTGCATTTTTGTCTTCCTCCTGTGTATCAAAGTTGCTTATATTTGGTTCTTGCATTGATCTGACATGACATTTGTAGCGATTTTGCACTTTGACAGTCAGTTTGAGGTTTAGACTACATTTGAGTATTGTATATTTGGATAGTTGGCGGTCTCTCTCTCTCTCTCTCTCTCTCTCTCTCTCTCTCATATATTATCACGTTGGTCCAGTTTTTCAGAAGTGATCATTTTGAGGAGTGAGGATTTTATTGATGACATGTTTAAGTTAGCCCTAAGTTTAGGCTAAAAGGACCCATGTCTATTTGAAAGTTAAACTGTTTTACAATATGAGGTCAATACAATACAGGACTGAAGCTGCTGTGCATTGTTCTAGTGCAATATGCTGTTGAAATACAAGCATTTTTTTTGAAAATTTTCTGTTTTTTACTGTATTTGATTAATGTCATTGTATAAAAAGAGGTTTAAATAAATACAAATCTAACAGACATACAGTATTTGTATACATTTTATTTCTGTGGTAAGAGGACTTGAAATGACTCGAAACTAAAATGGTAGGACTTTGGACTCGACATTAGACTTGTTGGCTTTGACTTTTGACTCGACTCAGGACTTGCCTCATCTTTGACTCGAGGGCAAAGACTTGAGACTTACTTGTGACTTGCATAACAATGACTTTGTCCCACCTCTGCTAGTTTGACATGACATGGAAGAAAATGGAAAAGTTTTGTGTAAGCTTTCAAAATCCCAAATGTGCCAAAAAAAAATGTAAACGACTAGTACTTTCCAAGTCGTCTTGCAGCTGCACTAACATTTAATTGACTAGTCTCGCACATTCCTAGCTCAGTGTCACACATTATAGATGAAAACAGAAACAGGCTCATAGCTGATAATGGAGAGAATTTTCTTTTCATCAAAAAGAACCAGCCTCTCACTTTTCCGAAAAGGGCTGTATGGCTATGATAACATATAAATATAATAATTTAATTCAGTGGTTCTGCTACTATGTTGTGTGGTACTGGAA
>JARQWZ010005437.1:0-52500 GCA_033150135.1 Gobio occitaniae
GCGGATTACATGCAGATTACATGCAGATTACAGGCGGATTACAGGCGGATTACATGCAGATTACAGGCGGATTACAGGCGGATTACATGCAGATTACATGCAGATTACAGGCGGATTACAGAGGGATTACAAGTAGATTACAGGCGGATTACATGTAGATTACAGGCGGATTACATGTAGATTACAGGCGGATTACATGTAGATTACAGAGGGATTACATGTAGATTACAGGCGGATTACATGTAGATTACAGGCGGATTACATGTAGATTACATGTAGATTACATGCAGATAACATGTAGATTACATGCAGATTACATGTAGATTACATGCAGATTACAGGCGGATTATGTATGGATTACATGCAAATTACATATAAATTACATGCGGATTACATATGGATTACATGTAGATTACATGCGCATTACATGTAGTTTACAGGCGGATTACATGTAGATTACACGCGCATTACATGTAGATTACATGCGCATTACATGTAGTTTACAGGCGGATTACATGTAGATTACACGCGCATTACATGTAGATTACAGGCGGATTACATTCATATTACAGGTGGATTACATGTAGATTACAGGCGGATTACGTATGGATTACATGCAGATTACATGTAGATTACATGCAGATAACATGTAGATTACATGCAGATAACATGTAGATTACATGCAGATTACATGTAGATTACATGCAGATTACAGGCGGATTACGTATGGATTACATGCAGATAACATGCGGATTACGTATGGATTAAATGCCGATTACATGTAGATTACATGCGGATTACAGGCGGATTACGTATGGATTACATGCGGATTACTTGTAGATTACATGCGGATTACAGGTGGATTGCATGCAGATTACAGGCGGATTACATGTAGATTACAGGCGGATTACATGCAGATTACATGTAGATTACATATGGATTACATGTGGATCACATGTAGATTACATGCAGATTACATGTAGATTACATGCGGATTACATGTAGATTACAGGTGGATTACATATGGATTACATGTGGATCACATGTAGATTACATGTGGATTACATGCAAAGAGACTCAAATGTATTTTCTTCCTGTCCTCAAACCACTTGCGTGACGCAGACTGAAACAGGAAACAGGAAACACTCACCCAGCTCTATGGAGATCACATCCATATGTGGCGGCTGCTGCTCTGCCATGGCTCCGCCCACAGCGCTGATGTCATACACCACCTGATAGACAGCGCTGCTGTGGTGGAGCTCGTCTGAGAGCTGGTCTTCAGACAGGCCGCTGTCGCTCTCAGAGAGCGCTGACGTGTACATCTCGTTAGGGTTGATGGCGTTCAGGACCTCCTCCGATTCGCTGTCATTCAGACTCTGGAACACAGGCGGCAGGTCAAAGGTCATGGGTCCATTTACAGGGAACGCATGATCAAGCCTGAAGGGGTTCCACTTTATTTGAAGGTGTGTGTGTTCCTGTGTTACTACACATTTAAATACTGAGTAATATTCATTAACTACACGAGTGTGACGGATACACTCCTTCAGGATTAGAACAAGTGTTTTGGCCCTGTATGACGTCATAAAGGGCTGATCTCCTTATATGGGCACTTCTCCAGGATGAGCACACACACACACACACACACACACCAGAGCGAGAGGGCGTGCATCAATGAGCTCTTTTTTATTGTGTTATTGAGTGGAAAGGCCGCAGCACAAATTCACTCCTCCGTGTGTGTGTGTGTGTGTGTGATGGACTCACACAGCCCGGCTCGACCCTCCACTCCTCCGTGTGTGTGTGTGTGTGATGGACTCACACAGCCCAGCTCGACCCTCCACTCCTCTGTGTGTGTGTGTGTGTGTGAGATGGACTCACACAGCCCGGCTCGACCCTCCACTCCTCTGTGTGTGTGTGTGTTTGTGTGTGTGTGAGATGGACTCACACAGCCCGGCTCGACCCTCCACTCCTCCGTGTGTGTGTGTGTGTGATGGACTCACACAGCCCGGCTCGACCCTCCACTCCTCCGTGTGTGTGTGTGTGTGTGTGTGTGATGGACTCAAACAGCCCGGCTCGACCCTCCACTCCTCCGTGTGTGTGTGTGTGTGTGTGTGTGATGGACTCACACAGCCCAGCTCGACCCTCCACTCCTCCGTGTGTGTGTGTGTGTGTGTGATGGACTCACACAGCCCAGCTCGACCCTCCACTCCTCCGTGTGTGTGTGTGTGTGTGTGATGGACTCACACAGCCCGGCTCGACCCTCCACTCCTCTGTGGTGTGTGTGTGTGTGTGTGTGTGTGTGATGTACTCACACAGCCCGGCTCGACCCTCCACTCCTCTGTGTGTGTGTCCAGACCGCCGTACAGGACTCCAGAGCAGGACTGATCCAGGACCAGCGCGCTCTCCACAGCCTCCTGCAACACAATCAGCGGACCAATCACAGCTCATCCTGACCACATTAGGGTTAAATATGCAAATGAGGCACTAATATGCACTAATTTGCATAAACTCCCGGAACACTTGATAAAGCCAGGTTTGATTTTGTTGACATGTTAAAAGTTTTTCCAGAGGGGATTCTGGGTTTCTCTTTTTATAAATCAGAGAATTCTGTCAACACAGAAACGCCTTTACACGCAAATAAAATATAAACACGATAAAATATAAACACGATAAAATATAAACACGATAATATATAAACACGATAATATATAAACACGATAATATGTAAACACAATAATATGTAAACACGATAATATGTAAACACAATAATATGTAAACACGATAATATATAAACACGATAATATGTAAACACGATAATATATAAACACGATAATATGTAAACACGATAATATGTTAACACGATAATATGTAAACACGATAATATATAAACACGATAATATGTAAACACGATAATATATAAACACGATAAAATGTAAACACAATAATATGTAAACACGATAATATGTAAACACAATATGTAAACACGATAAAATATAAACACGATAATTTGTAAACACGATAATATGTAAACACGATAATATATAAACACGATAATATGTAAACACGATAATATGTAAACACGATAAAATATAAACACGAGAAAAAATAAAAACGATAATATGTAAACACGATAAAATATAAACACAATAAAATATAAACACGATAATATGTAAACACGATAATATGTAAACACGATAAAATATAAACACGATAATATGTAAACACGATAATATGTAAACACGATAAAATATAAACACAATAAAATATAATCCCGATAATATAAACACGATAATATATAAACACGATAATATATAAACACGATAAAATATAAACACAATAAAATATAAACACAATAATATATAAACACGATAATATATAAACATGATAATATAAACACGATAATATATAAACATGATAATATATAAACACGATAATATATAAACACGATAAAATATAAACGCGATAAAATATAAACACGATGATATATAAACATGATAAAATATAAACATGATAAAATATAAACACGATAATATATAAACACGATAAAATATAAACATGATAAAATATAAACGCAATAATATATAAAACATGATAAAATATAAACGCGATAATATATAAACACGATAATATAAAAACACGATAATATATAAACACGATAAAATATAAACACGATAATATATAAACACGATAATATATAAACACGTTAATATATAAACACGATAAAATATAAGCTATAAAATATAAAAACGATAAAATATAAAAACGATAAAATATAAACACGATAATATATAAACACGATAATATATAAACACGATAAAATATACGATAAAATATAAACAAGATAATATATAAACACAATAAAATATAAATACAATAAAATATGAACACGATAAAATATAAAAACGATAATATATAAACACGATAATATATAAACACGATAAAATATAAATATGATAAAAATAAAAAACGATAATATATAAACACGATAATATATAAACCCGATATAAATAAAAAACGATAATATATAAACACGATAAAAATAAAATATACGATAAAATATAAACACAAAATATAAACACGATAATATATAAACATGATAAAATATAAACACGATAAAATATAAACACGATAATATGTAAACACGATAATATGTTAACACGATAATATGTAAACACGATAATATATAAACACTATAATATGTAAACACGATAATATATAAACACGATAAAATGTAAACACAATAATATGTAAACACGATAATATGTAAACACAATATGTAAACACGATAAAATATAAACACGATAATTTGTAAACACGATAATATGTAAACACGATAATATATAAACACGATAATATGTAAACTAGATAATATGTAAACACGATAAAATATAAACACGAGAAAAAATAAAAACGATAATATGTAAACACGATAAAATATAAACACAATAAAATATAAACACGATAATATGTAAACACGATAATATGTAAACACGATAAAATATAAACACGATAATATGTAAACACGATAATATGTAAACACGATAAAATATAAACACAATAAAATATAATCCCGATAATATAAACACGATAATATATAAACACGATAATATATAAACACGATAAAATATAAACACAATAAAATATAAACACAATAATATATAAACACGATAATATATAAACATGATAATATAAACACGATAATATATAAACATGATAATATATAAACACGATAATATATAAACACGATAAAATATAAACGCGATAAAATATAAACACGATGATATATAAACATGATAAAATATAAACACGATAATATATAAACACGATAAAATATAAACATGATAAAATATAAACGCAATAATATATAAAACATGATAAAATATAAACGCGATAATATATAAACACGATAATATAAAAACACGATAATATATAAACACGATAAAATATAAACACGATAATATATAAACACGATAATATATAAACACGTTAATATATAAACACGATAAAATATAAGCTATAAAATATAAAAACGATAAAATATAAAAACGATAAAATATAAACACGATAATATATAAACACGATAATATATAAACACGATAAAATATACGATAAAATATAAACAAGATAATATATAAACACAATAAAATATAAATACAATAAAATATGAACACGATAAAATATAAAAACGATAATATATAAACACGTTAATATATAAACACGATAAAATATAAATATGATAAAAATAAAAAACGATAATATATAAACACGATAATATATAAACCCGATATAAATAAAAAACGATAATATATAAACACGATAAAAATAAAATATACGATAAAATATAAACACAAAATATAAACACGATAATATATAAACATGATAAAATATAAACACGATAAAATATAAACACGATAAAAATAAAACACGATAATATATAAACACATATATAAACACGATAATATATAAACACGATAAAATATAAACACGATAATATGTAAACACGATAATATATAAACACGATAATATGTAAACACAATAATATGTAAACACGATAAAATATAAACACAATAAAATATAAAGACGATAAAATATAAACACGATAAAAATATAAACACGATAATATGTAAACACGATAATATGAAAACACGATAATATGTAAACACGATAATATGTAAACACGATAATATATAAACACGATAAAATGTAAACACAATAATATGTAAACACGATAATATGTAAACACAATATGTAAACACGATAATATATAAACACGATAATATGTAAACACGATAAAATATAAACACGAGAAAAAATAAAAACGATAATATGTAAACACGATAAAATATAAACACAATAAAATATAAACACGATAATATGTAAACACGATAATATGTAAACACGATAAAATATTAACACGATACTATGTAAACACGATAAAATATAAACACAATAAAATATAATCACGATAATATAAACACGATAATATATAAACACGATAATATATAAACACGATAAAATATACGATAAAATATAAACAAGATAATATATAAACACAATAAAATATAAATACAATAAAATATGAACACGATAAAATATAAAAACGATAATATATAAACACGATAATATATAAACACGATAAAATATAAAAATTATAAAAATAAAAAACGATAATATATAAACACGATAATATATAAACCCGATATAAATAAAAAACGATAATATATAAACACGATAATATATAAACCCGATAAAATATACAATAAAATATAAACACAAAATATAAACACGATAATATATAAACATGATAAAATATAAACACAATAAAATATAAACACGATAAAATATAAACACGATAATATATAAACACATATATAAACACGATAAAATATAAACACGATAATATATAAACACGATAAAATATAAACATGATAAAATATAAACACAATAATATATAAACACGATAAAATATAAACACGATAATATATAAACACATATATAAACACAATAAAATATAAACACGATAATATATAAACACGATAAAATATAAACACGATAATATATAAACACGATAATAAACACGATAAAGTGTGTTTGGCATGTTTTCTCTCCACTAGTCACATGTTATGGAAGCAAAATACACCTCAAAACTGAGCAATGCACGAAAAAAGGTTTAAGCAATGTTAAGCAATTTTTCTGTCAAAATGACATTTGTTGTACAGTGTAGAAGAAACCTCTGTCAGGTAGAGTGACACGTGATGAGGAGGGGGCGGGGCTTCTGCCTGTGGGCGGATGTGCACATCCTGGTGAGGGTTTGCACTTACCTTAATACACATACATCAAATAAAACACCTTTTAGTTCACTAAACTATCTTTGCATTACAGAACAGATATAATACCAGTGCTATCGACACACATGAAGATTAGATTAGAGCACAGGTGATGCAGTGTGTGTGTGTGTTGGCTGAAGTCGAGCTGTCAATCAATCACAGTAAACAAACCGTGTTCCCCCTGTGTTCTGCGTGTTTTACTCACTCGCTCGGTGGGTTTAACGTCCCCGGGCATAACCTTGTCTTCCCGCATCCTCCACACGAGCGTGTTCGGTTTAGTGTGCGAGAATACGCGGATATTTCCCCGTGTGGATCCGGATCTTCTGGTTCATTTGGTTCGGTGTAATCCACATCCGCGTTCGGCGTGTGGGCGGGGCTCTGGGGAGACGCGGACCAATCGCACATCATCACGCGCCTCCGCTTTTAAAACAGTATTTTGTTTTTGTTTACTCTTCTCTGTGGATATTCACTTCAAAGCATGTTAAAGTTTCTCAGTGTCGCTTTTATGTTTCAGACCTTTTTTAAAGACACATACGGTCACGTGATTCCTGGTAGTTTTCACCGCGCTACTCAGGATGGACCAATCACAGTCGTTTTAACGTACACATTACTTTTACAATTATTTTTAATAATTTGCGAGAATTCAATTCAAAATTATTTTTAATAATTTTATAACGATTAATGAGGATAGTTTCCATTAACAATGACGCGTTAAACATTATACTTCCATTTATTTGTTGTTTAAAATAATTGTTTTAGTTAAATAGCGCCCTCTGTGATGAAGTAAATAACAAAGTGCACCCAAATTCATGTTTGTGATGTTCTTTGTGCACAGTGCGACTCGCTTCACAGATGATTCACTCCTTTGAGCCAGATCTTTTTAGTGAATTGAATCGTTCAGGCAACTGACTCGTCCACTGAATCGCTCCCTTAAGTGAATCGGATTCGGAACATGTCGTGACTCACCGTCCCCTTCCCGAAAACAGGAACAGAAGTGCTGCCCTCATACTGGAAAATCCTCACAAAACCCCACGAGTACACAACACAATAAACACGAGCAACACAACGCGCGGATAGCCGTTATTCGCGGACGCGTTTGATTCAGTCTAGTTTGAACGCATGAAGTTTAATCTAGAAAAGATCCAACAACACAAAGCTCGAGAATCTGCTTCAGTCTGTGTGTTGGTGAGTACTTTGAGAACTATTGTGAAGTCTGACAGTGTTTCTTGAATGATGTTTAGTGAGCCATTCCACCGAATGGTTACCTGTTGTAACTTTAAAATAATATTTTTTAAACACTGACTCTAATAAAATACATATTTAACTGATCAAAATGTATATTGTTTAATCTCAGGTAACTTTATTTCCTTTTTTACGAGGTTTTAAATTGGGAGATGGATGTACTTTTCTCATGTTTTATAGAAATGTCAACTGATTTGTTTTCCTCTCATTCAAAAGTGTTTATTTTGAAGAAATGGTTGGTTGCATGTTTAAATAATTGGTATTTGTCACTAAAAATCACTATATACACACAAGGTGTATTTAAAAAAAGAAATCAAAGCCATTTTTATTTTAAAGAGACCCAAACCTCAAGTTTATTTATTTATTTTATCATGTAATTAATTAAACTATTGGATAAATGATC
Source organism: Gobio occitaniae (assembly GCA_033150135.1). Classification (NCBI taxonomy): domain Eukaryota; kingdom Metazoa; phylum Chordata; class Actinopteri; order Cypriniformes; family Gobionidae; genus Gobio; species Gobio occitaniae. The sequence goes on from JARQWZ010005437.1 coordinate 8,470, forward strand.
AACATAACACAATTGAGAAAAGCAGTGGTTTAACTTTACTTTTTAGAGAATAACAATTTGATAACAGGAATGAACATTGCGTAACAGGAATGTATCCAGACTGTGTGTGTGTGTGTGTGTGTGATCTCTGAGATATAAAGTCAAAATTAATAAAGTCAGAATTAATAAAGTCAGAATTTTGTTACATAAAGTCAGAATTGTGAAATATAAAGTCAAAATTAATAAAGTCAGAATTGTGAGATATAAAGTCAAAATTAATAAAGTCAGAATTAATAAAGTCAGAATTTTGTTACATAAAGTCAGAATTGTGAGATATAAAGTCAAAATTAATAAAGTCAGAATTAATAAAGTCAGAATTTTGTTACATAAAGTCAGAATTGTGAGATATAAAGCCAGAATGAATAAAGTCAGAATTGTGAGATATAAAGTCAAAATTAATAAAGTCAGAATTAATAAAGTCAGAATTGTGAGATATAAAGTCAAAAATAATAGTCAGAATTGTGATATAAAGTCAAAATTAATAAAGTCAGAATTTTGTTACATAAAGTCAGAATTGTGAGATATAAAGCCAGAATTAATAAAGTCAGAATTGTGAGATATAAAGTCAAAATTAATAAAGTCAGAATTAATAAAGTCAGAATTTTGTTACATAAAGTCAGAATTGTGAGATATAAAGCCAGAATTAATAAAGTCAGAATTGCGAGATATAAAGTCAAAATTAATAAAGTCAGAATTAATAAAGTCAGAATTAATAAAGTCAGAATTGTGAGATATAAAGTCAAAATTAATAAAGTCAGAATTAATAAAGTCAGAATTTTGTTACATAAAGTCAGAATTGTGAGATATAAAGCCAGAATTAATAAAGTCAGAATTGTGAGATATAAAGCCAGAATTAATAAAGTCAGAATTGTGAGATATAAAGTCAAAATTAATAGTCAGAATGAATAAAGTCAGAATTGTGTTACATAAAGTCAGAATTGTGAGATATAAAGGCAGAATGAATAAAGTCAGAATTGTGTGTGGTCCCTCAGGTGTGATGTAGAGACCCGCTCCGCTGCTCCACCGCTGCTCCACCGCTGCTGATGTTGATGGAGCTGGGCTGGGTGTGGTCATCAGGGCTCCACCTCCAGCTGGTCATGCTGACTCTGATGGTGTGCTTCAGTCTGCTGTGCGGCTTCGGCTCGCTGTGTGTGATCCGACGAGCTGCAGGTGTGACCTCTGACCCTCAGGCTTCCCACTGGTCCTGGAAAACACATCGGAAATTACAGAAAACTTTACATTTACTGGAAAATAATTAAGAGTTTAATCACTGGCCCAAAACAATTACCGTAGGTTGCAGAAACTTTTTTTTAATCTCACAATTTTAAAACATGTTCTAGCAATTGCGAGTTTACATAATTCTGATATAAAGTCAGAATTGTGAGATAAAGTCAGAATTAATTCAGTCAGAATTGTGAAATATTAAGTCAGAATTAATAAAGTGAAAATTGTGAGATATAAAGTCAGAATTAATTAAGTCAGAATTGTGAGATATAAAGTCAGAATTAATAAAGTGAAAATTGTGAGATAAAGTCAGAATTGTGAGATATAAAGTCAGAATTAATAAAGTGAAAATTGTGAGATATAAAGTCAGAATTTTGTTATATAAAGCCAGAATTAATAAAGTCAGAATTGTGAGATATAAAGTCAAAATTAATAAAGTCAGAATTGTCAGATATAAAGTCAAAATTAAAGGGTAACTAAACCCTAAACCAACTTTTTTTAGTTAATGATCTGTAATACTGGGGCTTTATTAATGCTGTTCATTGATTTGAGTAAATGTTTTGACATTTGAGTATAAAGTGTTTTAATTCTATAAAATATGGTGTAAAACCGCCAAAGTGCTGCCCTCTTAAGGTGAACGGTGGCGACTGCAGTTGAGTTTTCCTATTGGACGTTGTGGGTCATCGTGACGTAGGATGGCACTGCCAACGGCTCACTATCCGCGCCCCTGGCACGAGCTCACCACGCCCTCAGAAATGTTTCCCCCAATCACACGATGAGAACGGCTTCACTCCAGTATGAACTGGCATATTACATGAAGTAGAAACATTATGAATGAAACTCACTTGACACTTGCTTTAACATTGTATTGAAGAAAATACGGTTAAATAATGCAGTTGTCAGTACACGTCAGGCTTTTCTTGCGATATTATTGCCGCCCGTCATGTGTACAGATCATTTTCATACATGAGACGCGCTTTCAGACCCTGATACGCAAGTGGTTGCCGCGGACGCAGATAGATTAGGTCAGATCTCTTGCGCGGCTGCTTCACTAGCATCGTCTGCATCGGGAGTTAACGCAGTCTGAGCAGCGGCTCGCATTGATGAGGCTCCGGGTTTGTGTCTACAGACAATCCACCCTCCTCCACTTCAGGTGAAGGTAGGAGAAATGACCGCTCTGTTGCAAAGCTACTGGCGTCACTCCAGTCATTCTCCATCTCTGCGACTCACGAGTCTGACATCTGTCAATCAATCCGTCCCTGCGGGTCTCAGCTCCGCCCTCGGTTCGTCCCCTCTGTGTCCACTCGGCTCTGCCCACTTTTCCAGCATTTTTTGAAAATTGCCAGTGGGTGGAGTTAAGCTCTGAGCAGGGGTTTAGTTACCCTTTAAGTCAGAATTAATAAAATTAGAATTGTGAGATATAAAGTCAGAATTAATAAAGTCAGAATTGGAAGATATAAAGTCAGAATTTTGTTATATAAAAAATTAATAAAGTCAGAATTAATAAAGTCAGATTTTTGTTATAGTCAGAATTGTGAGATATAAAGTCAGAATTAATAGTCAGAATTTTATGTAAAGTCAGAATTGTGAGAGTCAAAATTAATAAAGTCAGAATTAATAGTCAGAATTGTGAGAGTCAAAATTAATAAAGTCAGAATTTTGTTAAATAAAGTCAGAATTGTGAGAAAGTCAAAATTAATAAAGTCAGAATTTTGTTAAATAAAGTCAGAATTGTGAGAGTCAAAATTAATAAAGTCAGAATTTTGTTATATAACGTCAGAATTGTGAGATATAAAGTCAGAATTAATAGTCAGAATTTTGTTAAATAAAGTCAGAATTGTGAGAGTCAAAATTAATAGTCAGAATTAATAAAGTCAGAATTGTGAGATATAAAGTCAGAATTAATAAAGTCAGAATTGTGAGGAATAAAGTCAGAATTGTGAGATACAAAGTCAGAATTAATAAAGTCAGAATTTTGTTATATAAAAAATTAATAAAGTCAGAATTAATAAAGTCAGATTTTTGTTATAGTCAGAATTGTGAGATATAAAGTCAGAATTAATAGTCAGAATTTTGTTATGTAAAGTCAGAATTGTGAGAGTCAAAATTAATAAAGTCAGAATTAATAGTCAGAATTGTGAGAGTCAAAATTAATAAAGTCAGAATTTTGTTAAATAAAGTCAGAATTGTGAGAGTCAAAATTAATAAAGTCAGAATTTTGTTAAATAAAGTCAGAATTGTGAGAAAGTCAAAATTAATAGTCAGAATTTTGTTATATAACGTCAGAATTGTGAGATATAAAGTCAGAATTAATAGTCAGAATTTTGTTAAATAAAGTCAGAATTGTGAGATAAAGTCAAAATTAATAGTTAGAATTAATAAAGTCAGAATTGTGAGATACAAAGTCAGAATTAATAAAGCCAGAATTGTTTATATCTTGTAATTCTTACTACTTTTCTCAGAATGTGAGATACAAAGTCGCTTTTGCGAGTTATAAAGTCGAATTATGAGGGAAAAGACTGACTTTTTTGCGAGGAAAAAACATTTCAGAATATTGAGAAGTCGCAATCACCTTTTTATTTTTTATTCAGTGGCGTAAACGAGCTTTAATAGTCCTAATGTCTGATTAAGAGCTCATATTAAGAACTCATTTATAATCATAGCAATAAAACTGAACGGCTTTTAAAGACTTTTACACTTTCCTTGTTTGGTCTGGATTTTCAGATTTATCAGTTTGATCCGAATAATAAAAATACAGGTGTGACCCCCATGAATGACCCGCTGTTGTGTGTGTGTGTGTGTGTGTCGCAGGTGCCCGGCCGCGGGTCGTGAGTCTGGCCTCGTGTGTGTCTGGTGGGGTGTTTCTGTCCTCCTGTTTGCTGGAGCTGCTGCCCGACTACCAGAACCACAGCAGAGAGACCTTCAGCCGGCTCGGCCTCGCTGTGAGTCTCACCTCCACCCATCATCACACCAGCCACTGCTCCACCCATCATCACACCAGCCACTGCTCCACCCATCATCAGCCACTGCTCCACCCATCATCAGCCGCTGCTCCACCCTCAGCCCACACGCTTCCAGTCCAGATCATCCCTATAGAATCAGAATATCTTCATTAACTCTTCATTATTGCACAGTTTCAAGAGAAAGTGTATGAACCTTTTCCAGAATCTGTGAAATTGTGAAAGGGTTAGTTCACCCAAAAATGTAAATTCTGTCATTAATGACTGACCCTCATGTGGTTGGACACCCGTCAGACCTCCGTTCATCTTCAGACACAAATGAAGATATTTTAGTGTAAATCTGATGCTCTGAAAGGCCTCCATTGGCTCAACTTTACACTCTCAAGACCCTTAAAAGCCACTAAAGACTAAAGTTACAAACTCCATCTCACTACAGCGGCTCTACAATAACTTTATGAATCGGCAACAATAGTTTTTGTGCGCAAAAAAACCCCTAAATAACGACTTATATAGTGATGACGATTTCAAAACACGGCCTCATGAAGCTTCAGAGCTTTATGAATCAGTGAGTCGATTCATGATTCGGATCGCGTGTCAAACTGTTGAAATTTGGCGATTCAACTCACTGATTCATAACGCTTCGAAGCTTCATGATGCCTTGTTTTGAAATCGTCATCACTATATAAGTCGTTATTTAGGGTTTTTTTGCGCACAAAAACTATTGTCGTCGCATCGTAAGATTATTGTAGAGTCACTGTGGTGAGATGGACTTTGTAACGACGTTTTTAGTGCCTTTTATGGGTCTTGTGAGTGTAAATGTACTGAATGCCAATGGAGGCCTATCTGAAGCCTTTCTCAGCATCAGCTTTACACTAAAATATCTTCATTTGTGTGTGAAGATGAACGGAGGTCTAACGGGTGTCCAACCACATGAGGGTGAGGAATTAATGACAGAATTTACATTTTTGGGTGAACTAACCCTTTAATACAAAATAAGAGATCACACAGAACGCATGTTATGTTTTATTTAATGCTGTCCTGAATACGATATTTTACATAAAAGATGTTTACATTTAGACAAAACTACAGCTGAATTCTCTGAATTTGAAGATCAGGGTAAATTGAACTTAATTTTTCTTTAGGGAAACGTGTGAGTATCTTCAGAAGGGCAGGACTAAATGAAAAGAAAAAATATATTTAAACAAAATAAGAAACATTTGGCCATCTTCATCCTGTGCAAAAGTGTTCACTCCCAGCTCTGAATGAGTCACTCAATCGTCCTCAGATCAGAATCACACACACAAATCAATCACTGCACACAGAATCACAGTCTCTACACACAAACACACACACCTCACATCTACACACACAGAATCACAGTCTGCACACCTCTCACACACACACACAGCCGTGGATCATCAGGAAACGACAGTCTCACACTAACACACACACAGGATTAAGAATCAAGGGTTTATAAACTATTGAACAGATTATTTTAATAAATTCAGAAATAAAATGTATTTTAATAAAATAAAAAAAATGTTGTCTGCATGTAAACATATTTTATGTAAAATATCTCATTCAGGACAGCACTAAATAAATAAAATGTATTTTGTTGAAATTAATTACATTTTCACAGATTCTGCAAGCGGCTCACACACTCTCTTGCCGCTGTGTATACACAAGAGTTTAAAGTTTGGGGTATATTCATAAAGAACAGATGATTTGGAGAGTGTGTGTGTCTGTGAGAGTGTGTATTACACTACTATATGTTCACAGAACAGCTGATCTACACTGGAGGAATAAAAAAAAAAAAACATTTGGTTCTATATGGCACCAAAAATGGTTCTTGTCTTGTAATCATAGGGGAACTTTTTTTTAGTGCTATATAGCACCAATTTTGGTGCTTCAGCGGTTTATTTTTATATATTTTTTATTTATCCTTTGTTTTACCAGGGTAGTCACATTGAGACAGAAGTCTCTTTTTCAAGTGAGCCCTGGCCAAGAAAAGGCAGCACATAGCTTAAAAAGACATAAAAACAGAGATGGACACAACATAAAAAACATAAATACAATTAACAAGTGAGAATATGCAGGCTGTAAACAACAAAAAGTCTAGACACACTCACATGTATGATGTAAAGTGTCTGCCAGATATGACTTGAAATCAGAAATAGAGATAAACATGTTTAGTTTCAGTTCTTTCTGTAGTGCGTTCCAGGTTGACGGAGCATTGTAACGATAGGCTGTCTTACTAAATTCGGAGTGAACAGTAGGCACGTTGAAAAGTATGCTATTGTTAGACCTGAGGTTATATCTATTGTTTGTTGCCAATGAGAATACTGATAAATATGATGGTAATGATCCAGTAAGCTGATAACCAGATAAGCTGTACAAATTGCAATGGTGTGTGTTATAGTCGGCTTTTGTTATAAATCGTAGTGCTGAATGGTAGACAGAATCCAGTGAACGCAATACAGACTTTGAGGTTCTTTGACTAAGGGCGTTTTCACACCTGAAAGTCCGCACCAAGGTCCGAACCGAAGTTCATGTTTTGATACTTTTTATATATATTCGGTTAGTTTTGGTTTGGTTTCACATTGCAATTATGCGAGCGCACTAAAGAAGTTTACATGACGCACTTGTGTCCACTCGTCTTCATCATGTGGGCGGCATCTGGACATTGATTGGTTTGTAAACGGACATGCGTCTGACGTCAGCGTCTTTGACAAGTTGAATGAACGGACACATATCGCTCCACTATTGAACAGTGCGCATTGCTTGACTATTTTTTTATTCGTTACGTTTAAAAGTGGACATTTCAAGCTTTATATACACATATTTCTCATGTTTGTGAGGCAGTATCTGCCGAGTTTCGGTTTATTTGAGACTCGCTCCAGTTCATGTGTAAAGCATGTGATCGCTCCCGCCATTATTGTCTGCTATAGACTATTTGCTTCTTATTTATTAAATCCAGGCAATTATCTGATTAAACGTTGATTAAAATTAAGATACAATTTATACAAAACGAAATTCCCATTAAAGAAATGCTTTCTAAGCAAAATCATACAAAATTTCGTTCAAAATTATTTCTGACTTTCTGTCTACTGACATATTGCGCATATTTTCACTTTTCATAATCAATGTAGCCTAGATTGAATTTAAAAATAACGTTATAATATTTAAACATAAAGAGGAACATCCTGTAAATGGTCTGAAAGTCCGAACCGTACAGAAAATGCTTTCACACTAGAATCGAACCGAACCTTTATTCAGTTTGATCCGGACCGAGACGACCTCTTTTCGTCTGACCAAATTTCGTCTGTTTGGTCCGGACCGTGGTCAGGGGAGGTTTCACACCTGTGATTTTGATTCGGACCAAACTGAAAAGTCCGAAAATCCGGACTAAATAAGGTAGGTGTGAAAACGCCCTAAGGTGCTGTATAGCACTAAAAGAGGTTCCCCTATGATTACAAGACAAGAACCATTTTTGGTGCCATATAGAACCTTTTTTTTATGGTGTATTCCTCTGAACGCTGTGTCCTCCGCATGCGCTGATGCTCCTCTCCGTCTGCGCAGCTGCATTTCCCGCTGGCCGAGTTCCTGCTGGCGATGGGTTTCCTGCTGGTGCTGGTGCTGGAGCAGATGCTGCTGGCGCTGCGAGAGCCGGCGGGCGAGGTCTCTGTGGAGAAGCAGGCGCTCATAGAGGAGCCGGGCCGGCCCCTCCAGCGCTCCAGGGGTCCCGCGGGTCTGCGTGTGTTCCTGCTGGAGCTGAGTGTGTGTGTGTGTGCGCTCCTGCAGGGTCTGAGTGTGCAGTGGGATCTGCAGGAGTGTGTGCCGCTGCTCCTCCACGAGGGACTGATGGCATTCGCCCTCTCCGCCCGGCTCAGCCACTGCGGCCTCCGCCCGGCCCTGGTGTCCGCCGGCCTGCTGCTGTTCTCCCTGGCCCGTCCGGCCGGGATCGGGATGGGGATCGGGATCGGGATGAGTGTGAGCGCTCAGGTCCAGCTGATGCGCTGCGCCCTCGAGGGTCTGACCGCTGGCGTCTTCATCCACGTGTCCATCGGGGGTTTGCTGTGGCAGGACTCGGCCTCCCCGAAGCACCGCGTCCATGAGGTGGCGCTGCTGCTCACGGGATTCGCTCTGGGCACTGCCATCCTGTTCACGAAAGTCTGAGGTTAGGGTCAAGGGTCAGAAAGCAAAGCTGTTCCCCAAACACACATCTCAGTGTAATCAGGAGGCGCTGGTTTATCTGCTCCTCGCCTCACAGATGTTTGCCACATTTCCTCTGTTTGCTTTTGCTGAACTGTTTTATATTAATAAAGGCTATTAGACAAAGTGCTACAGTATTTATGATCAGACTGTGTGTTCCTGTGCAACATCACACACACACACACACACACACACACACACACACACACACACACACGTGTGTATGATCCGATTGTCACAACGGTGTATTTGCCTGAAGAATCAATAAATGCCACACGAGGTCTCACACTGTTGTTTTGGGCCCAAAACAAGCTCAAAACTAGCCCAAAACTAGCTCAAAACTAGCTCAAAACAAGCCCAAATCTAGCTCAAAACAATCCCAAAACAAGCCTAAAACAAGCTCAAAACTAGCCCAAAACTAGCCTAAAACAAGCCCAAAACTAGCCTAAAACAAGCCCAAAACTAGCCTAAAACAAGCCCAAAACAAGCCCAAAACTAACCTAAAACAAGCCCAAAACAAGCTCAAAACAAGCCGAAAACTAGCTCAAAACTAGCCTAAAACAAGCCCAAAACAAGCCCAAAACAAGCTCAAAACTAGCCCAAAACTAGCTCAAAACAAGCCCAAAACTAGCCCAAAACAAGCCCAAAAGCCCAAAACTAGCCCAAACCAAGCCCAAAAAGCCCAAAACTAGCCCAAACCAAGCCCAAAACAAGCCCAAACCAAGCCCAAAACTAGCCCAAACCAAGCCCAAAACAAGCCCAAAACAAGCCCAAAACAAGCCCAAACCAAGCCCAAAACAAGCCCAAAACTAGCCCAAACCAAGCCCAAAAAGCCCAAAACTAGCCCAAACCAAGCCCAAAACTAACCCAAACATAGCCCAAACCAAGCCCAAACCAAGCCCAAAACTAGCCCAAACCAAGCCCAAAACTAGTCCAAACCAAGCCCAAACCAAGCCCAAACCAAGCCCAAAACTAGTCCAAACCAAGCCCAAACCAAGCCCAAAACTAGTCCAAACCAAGCCCAAACCAAGCCCAAAACTAGCCCAAAACAAGCCCAAACCTAGCCCAAACCAAGCCCAAACCTAGCCCAAAACTAGCCCAAAACTAGCCCAAAACAAGCCCTAAACAAGCCCATAACTAGCCCAAACCTAGCCCAAACCAACCCCAAACCAAGCCCAAAACTAGCCCAAACCAAGCCCAAAACTAGCCCAAACCAAGCCCAAAACTAGCCCAAAACTAGCCCAAAACTAGCCCAAAACAAGCCCAAAACTAGCCCAAAACTAGCCCAAAACTAGCCCAAAACAAGCCCAAAACTAGCCCAAAACTAGCTCAAAACTAGCTAAAAACTAGCTCAAAACAAGCCCAAAAGCCCAAAACTAGCCCAAACCAAGCCCAAACCTAGCCCAAACCAAGCCCAAAACTAGCCCAAACCAAGCCCAAAACTAGCCCAAACAAAGCCCAAACCAAGCCCAAAACAAGCCCAAAACTAGCCCAAACCTAGCCCAAAACAAGGCCAAAACAAGCCCAAACCAAGCCCAAACCAAGCCCAAAACTAGCCCAAACCAAGCCCAAAAAGCCCAAAACTAGCCCAAACCAAGCCCAAAACTAACCCAAACATAGCCCAAAACTAGCCCAAACCAAGCCCAAACCAAGCCCAAAACTAGCCCAAACCAAGCCCAAAACTAGCCCAAACAAAGCCCAAACCAAGCCCAAAACTAGCCCAAACCTAGCCCAAACCAAGCCTAAAACAAGCCCAAAACTAGCCCAAACCAAGCCCAAAACTAGCCCAAAAGCCCAAAACTAGCCCAAACCAAGCCCAAAACTAGCCCAAACCAAGCCCAAAACTAGCCCAAACCTAGCCCAAAACAAGCCTAAACCTAGCCCAAAACTAGCCCAAACCAAGCCCAAAACTAGCCCAAACCAAGCCCAAAACTAGCCCAAACCAAGCCCAAAACTAGCCCAAAACTAGCCCAAAACAAGCCCAAAACTAGTCCAAACCAAGCCCAAAACTAGCCCAAAACAAGCCCAAAACTAGCCCAAAACCAAGCCCAAACCAAGCCCAAAACTAGCCCAAAACTAGCCCAAAACAAGCCCAAAACAAGCCCAAAACTAGCCCAAAACAAGCCCAAAACAAGCCCAAAACTAGCCCAAACCAAGCCCAAAACTAGCCCAAACTAGCCCAAACCAAGCCCAAACCAAGCCCAAAACTATCCCAAACCAAGCCCAAAACAAGCCCAAAACTAGCCCAAAACTAGCCCAAATGTGATGTTTGTTACCTCAATAAATTTAAGGTCATTCCTATTTTATGTTTTATATTCTATTATATTAACATTAAAAGCACACTCTTTTTATGACTAAAATGACAGTTAAGGGTAAAAAAACTGAATTAGCAAAAATTAAAACGGAAAAAACGGATATACCCGTATGTATTTACAATGGCATATTATAAACCTATATATGCTCCCTTTTAGGTTCAATTTTTCAAGCCCAAAACTAGCCCAAACCAAGCCCGAAACTAGCCCAAACCAAGCCCAAACCAAGCCCAAAACTAGCCCAAACCAAGCCCAAAACTAGCCCAAACCAAGCCCAAAACTAGCCCAAACCAAGCCCAAAACTAGCCCAAACCTAGCCCAAACCAAGCCCAAAACTAGCCCAAACCAAGCCCAAAACTAGCCCAAACCAAGCCCAAAACTAGCCCAAACCAAGCCCAAAACTAGCCCAAAACAAGCCCAAAACTAGCCCAAAACCAAGCCCAAAACTAGCCCAAACCAAGCCCAAAACTAGCCCAAACCTAGCCCAAAACAAGCCCAAAACTAGCCCAAACCAAGCCCAAAACTAGCCCAAACCAAGCCCAAAACTAGCCCAAACCAAGCCCAAAACTAGCCCAAACCAAGCCCAAAACTAGCCCAAAACTATCCCAAACCAAGCCCAAAACTAGCCCAAACCTAGCCCAAAACTAGCCCAAACCTAGCCCAAAACTAGCCCAAAACAAGCCCAAACCAAGCCCAAAACTAGCCCAAACCAAGCCCAAAACTAGCCCAAACCAAGCCCAAAACTAGCCCAAAACTATCCCAAACCAAGCCCAAAACTAGCCCAAACCAAGCCCAAAACTAGCCCAAACCAAGCCCAAAACTAGCCCAAAACTATCCCAAACCAAGCCCAAAACAAGCCCAAACCAAGCCCAAACCAAGCCCAAAACAAGCCCAAACCAAGCCCAAAACTAGCCCAAAACTATCCCAAACCAAGCCCAAAACTAGCCCAAAACTATCCCAAACCAAGCCCAAAACAAGCCCAAACCAAGCCCAAAACTATCCCAAAACTATCCCAAACCAAGCCCAAAACTAGCCCAAACCAAGCCCAAAACTAGCCCAAACCAAGCCCAAAACTAGCCCAAAACAAGCCCAAAACTAGCCCAAAACCAAGCCCAAAACTAGCCCAAACCAAGCCCAAAACTAGCCCAAACCTAGCCCAAAACAAGCCCAAAACTAGCCCAAAACTAGCCCAAACCAAGCCCAAAACTAGCCCAAACCAAGCCCAAACCAAGCCCAAAACTAGCCCAAAACTATCCCAAACCAAGCCCAAAACTAGCCCAAACCTAGCCCAAAACTAGCCCAAACCTAGCCCAAAACTAGCCCAAAACAAGCCCAAACCAAGCCCAAAACTAGCCCAAACCAAGCCCAAAACTAGCCCAAAACTTTTCCAAACCAAGCCCAAAACTAGCCCAAACCAAGCCCAAAACTAGCCCAAAACTAGCCCAAAACTATCCCAAACCAAGCCCAAAACAAGCCCAAAACTAGCCCAAAACTATCCCAAACCAAGCCCAAACCAAGCCCAAAACAAGCCCAAAACTAGCCCAAAACTATCCCAAACCCAAACCAAGCCCAAAACTAGCCCAAACCTAGCCCAAAACTAGCCCAAACCTAGCCCAAAACTAGCCCAAAACAAGCCCAAACCAAGCCCAAAACTAGCCCAAACCAAGCCCAAAACTAGCCCAAACCAAGCCCAAAACTAGCCCAAAACTATCCCAAACCAAGCCCAAAACTAGCCCAAACCAAGCCCAAAACTAGCCCAAACCAAGCCCAAAACTAGCCCAAAACTATCCCAAACCAAGCCCAAAACAAGCCCAAAACTATCCCAAAACTATCCCAAACCAAGCCCAAAACAAGCCCAAACCAAGCCCAAACCAAGCCCAAACCAAGCCCAAACCAAGCCCAAAACTAGCCCAAAACTATCCCAAACCAAGCCCAAAACTAGCCCAAAACTATCCCAAACCAAGCCCAAAACAAGCCCAAACCAAGCCCAAAACTATCCCAAAACTATCCCAAACCAAGCCCAAAACTAGCCCAAACCAAGCCCAAAACTAGCCCAAACCAAGCCCAAAACTAGCCCAAAACAAGCCCAAAACCAAGCCCAAAACTAGCCCAAACCAAGCCCAAAACTAGCCCAAACCTAGCCCAAAACTAGCCCAAAACAAGCCCAAAACTAGCCCAAAACTAGCCCAAACCAAGCCCAAAACTAGCCCAAACCAAGCCCAAAACTAGCCCAAAACTAGCCCAAAACTATCCCAAACCAAGCCCAAAACAAGCCCAAAACTAGCCCAAAACTATCCCAAACCAAGCCCAAACCAAGCCCAAACCAAGCCCAAAACAAGCCCAAAACTAGCCCAAAACTATCCCAAACCAAGCCCAAAACTAGCCCAAAACTATCCCAAACCAAGCCCAAAACAAGCCCAAAACAAGCCCAAAACTAGCCCAAAACAAGCCCAAACCAAGCCCAAAACAAGCCCAAACCAAGCCCAAACCAAGCCCAAAACTATCCCAAACCAAGCCCAAAACAAGCCTAAAACTAGCCCAAAACTAGCCCAAAACTAGCCCAAATGTGATGTTTGTTACCTCAATAAATTTAAGGTCATTCCTATTTTATGTTTTATATTCTATTATATTAACATTAAAAGCACACTCTTTTTATGACTAAAATGACAGTTAAGGGTAAAAAAACTGAATTAGCAAAAATTAAAACGTATACCCGTATGTATTTAAAAGATATACCCGTATGTATTTACAATGGCATATTATAAACCTATATATGCTCCCTTTTAGGTTCAATTTTTCAAGCCCAAAACTAGCCCAAACCAAGCCCGAAACTAGCCCAAACCAAGCCCAAACCAAGCCCAAAACTAGCCCAAAACTAGCCCAAACCAAGCCCAAAACTAGCCCAAACCAAGCCCAAAACTAGCCCAAACAAAGCCCAAACCAAGCCCAAAACTAGCCCAAACCTAGCCCAAACCAAGCCTAAAACAAGCCCAAAACTAGCCCAAACCAAGCCCAAAACTAGCCCAAAAGCCCAAAACTAGCCCAAACCAAGCCCAAAACTAGCCCAAACCAAGCCCAAAACTAGCCCAAACCTAGCCCAAAACAAGCCTAAACCTAGCCCAAAACTAGCCCAAACCAAGCCCAAAACTAGCCCAAACCAAGCCCAAAACTAGCCCAAACCAAGCCCAAAACTAGCCCAAAACTAGCCCAAAACAAGCCCAAAACTAGTCCAAACCAAGCCCAAAACTAGCCCAAAACAAGCCCAAAACTAGCCCAAAACCAAGCCCAAACCAAGCCCAAAACTAGCCCAAAACTAGCCCAAAACAAGCCCAAAACAAGCCCAAAACTAGCCCAAAACAAGCCCAAAACTAGCCCAAAACAAGCCCAAAACAAGCCCAAAACTAGCCCAAACCAAGCCCAAAACTAGCCCAAACTAGCCCAAACTAGCCCAAACCAAGCCCAAACCAAGCCCAAAACTATCCCAAACCAAGCCCAAAACAAGCCCAAAACTAGCCCAAAACTAGCCCAAATGTGATGTTTGTTACCTCAATAAATTTAAGGTCATTCCTATTTTATGTTTTATATTCTATTATATTAACATTAAAAGCACACTCTTTTTATGACTAAAATGACAGTTAAGGGTAAAAAAACTGAATTAGCAAAAATTAAAACGGAAAAAACGGATATACCCGTATGTATTTACAATGGCATATTATAAACCTATATATGCTCCCTTTTAGGTTCAATTTTTCAAGCCCAAAACTAGCCCAAACCAAGCCCGAAACTAGCCCAAACCAAGCCCAAACCAAGCCCAAAACTAGCCCAAAACTAGCCCAAACCAAGCCCAAAACTAGCCCAAACCAAGCCCAAAACTAGCCCAAACCAAGCCCAAAACTAGCCCAAACCAAGCCCAAAACTAGCCCAAACCAAGCCCAAAACTAGCCCAAACCAAGCCCAAAACTAGCCCAAAACAAGCCCAAAACTAGCCCAAAACCAAGCCCAAAACTAGCCCAAACCAAGCCCAAAACTAGCCCAAACCTAGCCCAAAACAAGCCCAAAACTAGCCCAAACCAAGCCCAAAACTAGCCCAAACCAAGCCCAAAACTAGCCCAAACCAAGCCCAAAACTAGCCCAAACCAAGCCCAAAACTAGCCCAAAACTATCCCAAACCAAGCCCAAAACTAGCCCAAACCTAGCCCAAAACTAGCCCAAACCTAGCCCAAAACTAGCCCAAAACAAGCCCAAACCAAGCCCAAAACTAGCCCAAACCAAGCCCAAAACTAGCCCAAACCAAGCCCAAAACTAGCCCAAAACTATCCCAAACCAAGCCCAAAACTAGCCCAAACCAAGCCCAAAACTAGCCCAAACCAAGCCCAAAACTAGCCCAAAACTATCCCAAACCAAGCCCAAAACAAGCCCAAAACTATCCCAAAACTATCCCAAACCAAGCCCAAAACAAGCCCAAACCAAGCCCAAAACAAGCCCAAACCAAGCCCAAAACTAGCCCAAAACTATCCCAAACCAAGCCCAAAACTAGCCCAAAACTATCCCAAACCAAGCCCAAAACAAGCCCAAACAAGGCCCAAAACTATCCCAAAACTATCCCAAACCAAGCCCAAAACTAGCCCAAACCAAGCCCAAAACTAGCCCAAACCAAGCCCAAAACTAGCCCAAAACAAGCCCAAAACTAGCCCAAAACCAAGCCCAAAACTAGCCCAAACCAAGCCCAAAACTAGCCCAAACCTAGCCCAAAACTAGCCCAAAACAAGCCCAAAACTAGCCCAAAACTAGCCCAAACCAAGCCCAAAACTAGCCCAAACCAAGCCCAAACCAAGCCCAAAACTAGCCCAAAACTATCCCAAACCAAGCCCAAAACTAGCCCAAACCTAGCCCAAAACTAGCCCAAACCTAGCCCAAAACTAGCCCAAAACAAGCCCAAACCAAGCCCAAAACTAGCCCAAACCAAGCCCAAAACTAGCCCAAAACTTTTCCAAACCAAGCCCAAAACTAGCCCAAACCAAGCCCAAAACTAGCCCAAAACTAGCCCAAAACTATCCCAAACCAAGCCCAAAACAAGCCCAAAACTAGCCCAAAACTATCCCAAACCAAGCCCAAACCAAGCCCAAACCAAGCCCAAAACAAGCCCAAAACTAGCCCAAAACTATCCCAAACCCAAACCAAGCCCAAAACTAGCCCAAACCTAGCCCAAAACTAGCCCAAACCTAGCCCAAAACTAGCCCAAAACAAGCCCAAACCAAGCCCAAAACTAGCCCAAACCAAGCCCAAAACTAGCCCAAACCAAGCCCAAAACTAGCCCAAAACTATCCCAAACCAAGCCCAAAACTAGCCCAAACCAAGCCCAAAACTAGCCCAAACCAAGCCCAAAACTAGCCCAAAACTATCCCAAACCAAGCCCAAAACAAGCCCAAAACTATCCCAAAACTATCCCAAACCAAGCCCAAAACAAGCCCAAACCAAGCCCAAACCAAGCCCAAACCAAGCCCAAACCAAGCCCAAAACTAGCCCAAAACTATCCCAAACCAAGCCCAAAACTAGCCCAAAACTATCCCAAACCAAGCCCAAAACAAGCCCAAACCAAGCCCAAAACTATCCCAAAACTATCCCAAACCAAGCCCAAAACTAGCCCAAACCAAGCCCAAAACTAGCCCAAACCAAGCCCAAAACTAGCCCAAAACAAGCCCAAAACTAGCCCAAAACCAAGCCCAAAACTAGCCCAAACCAAGCCCAAAACTAGCCCAAACCTAGCCCAAAACTAGCCCAAAACAAGCCCAAAACTAGCCCAAAACTAGCCCAAACCAAGCCCAAAACTAGCCCAAACCAAGCCCAAACCAAGCCCAAAACTAGCCCAAAACTATCCCAAACCAAGCCCAAAACTAGCCCAAACCTAGCCCAAAACTAGCCCAAACCTAGCCCAAAACTAGCCCAAAACAAGCCCAAACCAAGCCCAAAACTAGCCCAAACCAAGCCCAAAACTAGCCCAAAACTTTTCCAAACCAAGCCCAAAACTAGCCCAAACCAAGCCCAAAACTAGCCCAAAACTAGCCCAAAACTATCCCAAACCAAGCCCAAAACAAGCCCAAAACTAGCCCAAAACTATCCCAAACCAAGCCCAAACCAAGCCCAAACCAAGCCCAAAACAAGCCCAAAACTAGCCCAAAACTATCCCAAACCAAGCCCAAAACTAGCCCAAAACTATCCCAAACCAAGCCCAAAACAAGCCCAAAACAAGCCCAAAACTAGCCCAAAACAAGCCCAAACCAAGCCCAAAACAAGCCCAAACCAAGCCCAAACCAAGCCCAAAACTATCCCAAACCAAGCCCAAAACAAGCCTAAAACTAGCCCAAAACTAGCCCAAAACTAGCCCAAATGTGATGTTTGTTACCTCAATAAATTTAAGGTCATTCCTATTTTATGTTTTATATTCTATTATATTAACATTAAAAGCACACTCTTTTTATGACTAAAATGACAGTTAAGGGTAAAAAAACTGAATTAGCAAAAATTAAAACGTATACCCGTATGTATTTAAAAGATATACCCGTATGTATTTACAATGGCATATTATAAACCTATATATGCTCCCTTTTAGGTTCAATTTTTCAAGCCCAAAACTAGCCCAAACCAAGCCCGAAACTAGCCCAAACCAAGCCCAAACCAAGCCCAAAACTAGCCCAAAACTAGCCCAAACCAAGCCCAAAACTAGCCCAAACCAAGCCCAAAACTAGCCCAAACAAAGCCCAAACCAAGCCCAAAACTAGCCCAAACCTAGCCCAAACCAAGCCTAAAACAAGCCCAAAACTAGCCCAAACCAAGCCCAAAACTAGCCCAAAAGCCCAAAACTAGCCCAAACCAAGCCCAAAACTAGCCCAAACCAAGCCCAAAACTAGCCCAAACCTAGCCCAAAACAAGCCTAAACCTAGCCCAAAACTAGCCCAAACCAAGCCCAAAACTAGCCCAAACCAAGCCCAAAACTAGCCCAAACCAAGCCCAAAACTAGCCCAAAACTAGCCCAAAACAAGCCCAAAACTAGTCCAAACCAAGCCCAAAACTAGCCCAAAACAAGCCCAAAACTAGCCCAAAACCAAGCCCAAACCAAGCCCAAAACTAGCCCAAAACTAGCCCAAAACAAGCCCAAAACAAGCCCAAAACTAGCCCAAAACAAGCCCAAAACAAGCCCAAAACTAGCCCAAACCAAGCCCAAAACTAGCCCAAACTAGCCCAAACCAAGCCCAAACCAAGCCCAAAACTATCCCAAACCAAGCCCAAAACAAGCCCAAAACTAGCCCAAAACTAGCCCAAATGTGATGTTTGTTACCTCAATAAATTTAAGGTCATTCCTATTTTATGTTTTATATTCTATTATATTAACATTAAAAGCACACTCTTTTTATGACTAAAATGACAGTTAAGGGTAAAAAAACTGAATTAGCAAAAATTAAAACGGAAAAAACGGATATACCCGTATGTATTTACAATGGCATATTATAAACCTATATATGCTCCCTTTTAGGTTCAATTTTTCAAGCCCAAAACTAGCCCAAACCAAGCCCGAAACTAGCCCAAACCAAGCCCAAACCAAGCCCAAAACTAGCCCAAAACTAGCCCAAACCAAGCCCAAAACTAGCCCAAACCAAGCCCAAAACTAGCCCAAACCAAGCCCAAAACTAGCCCAAACCTAGCCCAAACCAAGCCCAAAACTAGCCCAAACCAAGCCCAAAACTAGCCCAAACCAAGCCCAAAACTAGCCCAAACCAAGCCCAAAACTAGCCCAAAACAAGCCCAAAACTAGCCCAAAACCAAGCCCAAAACTAGCCCAAACCAAGCCCAAAACTAGCCCAAACCTAGCCCAAAACAAGCCCAAAACTAGCCCAAACCAAGCCCAAAACTAGCCCAAACCAAGCCCAAAACTAGCCCAAACCAAGCCCAAAACTAGCCCAAACCAAGCCCAAAACTAGCCCAAAACTATCCCAAACCAAGCCCAAAACTAGCCCAAACCTAGCCCAAAACTAGCCCAAACCTAGCCCAAAACTAGCCCAAAACAAGCCCAAAACTAGCCCAAACCAAGCCCAAAACTAGCCCAAACCAAGCCCAAAACTAGCCCAAAACTATCCCAAACCAAGCCCAAAACTAGCCCAAACCAAGCCCAAAACTAGCCCAAACCAAGCCCAAAACTAGCCCAAAACTATCCCAAACCAAGCCCAAAACAAGCCCAAAACTATCCCAAAACTATCCCAAACCAAGCCCAAAACAAGCCCAAACCAAGCCCAAACCAAGCCCAAAACAAGCCCAAACCAAGCCCAAAACTAGCCCAAAACTATCCCAAACCAAGCCCAAAACTAGCCCAAAACTATCCCAAACCAAGCCCAAAACAAGCCCAAACCAAGCCCAAAACTATCCCAAAACTATCCCAAACCAAGCCCAAAACTAGCCCAAACCAAGCCCAAAACTAGCCCAAACCAAGCCCAAAACTAGCCCAAAACAAGCCCAAAACTAGCCCAAAACCAAGCCCAAAACTAGCCCAAACCAAGCCCAAAACTAGCCCAAACCTAGCCCAAACCTAGCCCAAAACAAGCCCAAAACTAGCCCAAAACTAGCCCAAACCAAGCCCAAAACTAGCCCAAACCAAGCCCAAACCAAGCCCAAAACTAGCCCAAAACTATCCCAAACCAAGCCCAAAACTAGCCCAAAACTAGCCCAAACCTAGCCCAAAACTAGCCCAAAACAAGCCCAAACCAAGCCCAAAACTAGCCCAAACCAAGCCCAAAACTAGCCCAAAACTTTTCCAAACCAAGCCCAAAACTAGCCCAAACCAAGCCCAAAACTAGCCCAAAACTAGCCCAAAACTATCCCAAACCAAGCCCAAACCAAGCCCAAAACAAGCCCAAAACAAGCCCAAAACTATCCCAAACCAAGCCCAAACCAAGCCCAAACCAAGCCCAAAACAAGCCCAAAACTAGCCCAAAACTATCCCAAACCCAAACCAAGCCCAAAACTAGCCCAAACCTAGCCCAAAACTAGCCCAAACCTAGCCCAAAACTAGCCCAAAACAAGCCCAAACCAAGCCCAAAACTAGCCCAAACCAAGCCCAAAACTAGCCCAAACCAAGCCCAAAACTATCCCAAACCAAGCCCAAAACTAGCCCAAACCAAGCCCAAAACTAGCCCAAACCAAGCCCAAAACTAGCCCAAAACTATCCCAAACCAAGCCCAAAACAAGCCCAAAACTATCCCAAAACTATCCCAAACCAAGCCCAAAACAAGCCCAAACCAAGCCCAAACCAAGCCCAAAACAAGCCCAAACCAAGCCCAAACCAAGCCCAAAACTAGCCCAAAACTATCCCAAACCAAGCCCAAAACTAGCCCAAAACTATCCCAAACCAAGCCCAAAACAAGCCCAAACCAAGCCCAAAACTATCCCAAAACTATCCCAAACCAAGCCCAAAACTAGCCCAAACCAAGCCCAAAACTAGCCCAAACCAAGCCCAAAACTAGCCCAAAACAAGCCCAAAACTAGCCCAAAACCAAGCCCAAAACTAGCCCAAACCAAGCCCAAAACTAGCCCAAACCTAGCCCAAAACTAGCCCAAAACAAGCCCAAAACTAGCCCAAAACTAGCCCAAACCAAGCCCAAAACTAGCCCAAACCAAGCCCAAACCAAGCCCAAAACTAGCCCAAAACTATCCCAAACCAAGCCCAAAACTAGCCCAAACCTAGCCCAAAACTAGCCCAAACCTAGCCCAAAACTAGCCCAAACCTAGCCCAAACCAAGCCCAAAACTAGCCCAAACCAAGCCCAAAACTAGCCCAAAACTTTTCCAAACCAAGCCCAAAACTAGCCCAAACCAAGCCCAAAACTAGCCCAAAACTAGCCCAAAACTATCCCAAACCAAGCCCAAAACAAGCCCAAAACTAGCCCAAAACTATCCCAAACCAAGCCCAAACCAAGCCCAAACCAAGCCCAAAACAAGCCCAAAACTAGCCCAAAACTATCCCAAACCAAGCCCAAAACTAGCCCAAAACTATCCCAAACCAAGCCCAAAACAAGCCCAAAACAAGCCCAAAACTAGCCCAAAACAAGCCCAAACCAAGCCCAAAACAAGCCCAAACCAAGCCCAAACCAAGCCCAAAACTATCCCAAACCAAGCCCAAAACAAGCCTAAAACTAGCCCAAAACTAGCCCAAAACTAGCCCAAATGTGATGTTTGTTACCTCAATAAATTTAAGGTCATTCCTATTTTATGTTTTATATTCTATTATATTAACATTAAAAGCACACTCTTTTTATGACTAAAATGACAGTTAAGGGTAAAAAAACTGAATTAGCAAAAATTAAAACGTATACCCGTATGTATTTAAAAGATATACCCGTATGTATTTACAATGGCATATTATAAACCTATATATGCTCCCTTTTAGGTTCAATTTTTCGAAAACATGGAGTATTATTTCACTGTTATGCAGACGACACTCATTTAGCATAATGATAATTCTGGTCTCTGTGCTTTAACTGCTCGTTTGTTAGACATTAAGGCATGGATGTCCAATCATTTCTTAAAGCTCAACGAGAGTAAGACGGAGTGTGTTTGGACCATTAGCTGTCTCCGGCAGCTTAAGTCAAGTGTTGGGGAGTTTAGCTGCTTATGTAAAGCCATCTGTTAAAAACCTTGGGTGTCATTTTTGACTCTGCCTTGTCATTTCATAAACAGATTAATGCAGTAGTCAAATCATGCTCTTTCCAGCTGCGACTACTAGCTAAAGTTAAAAACGTTTGAACTCCTGCTGAGCTGGAGAGACTAATGCACGCATTTATATAGTCTCGTTTAGACTATTGTAATTCATTATATATATATATAGGTATTAGTCAGTCCTATATTAACCGCTTGCAAATAGTCCAAAATGCAGCTGCGAGACTTCTCATGTGCACACGCAAATATGAGCACATTACCCGTCTTACTCTCTCTCCATTAGTGGCCGGTGTGCTTTAAAATAGAGTTTAAGATCTTACTTTTAGTTTTTAAGGCTTTAAATGTGCTGGCAGCTTCCTATCTTTCTGAGCTAGTGACTATTAACATATCTGCTAGATGTTTACGGTCCTCAAATCAAAAGCTACTGAAGGTTCCTAGATCGTGTCTAGAAAGAAATGGAGACTGTGGAAACGGTTAGAATAATATCTACAGAATTCTTATTTAAAGTAAAACTTAAAACTTATCTTTTAGAGAAAGCTTATAATGCATGAGTCAAGTTGAGCTTGTTTTATGTAAATGTGTCTTTGTATGTCATTCTTCTATCTTTACTGTTGTTTTATTATATTGTTTTTATCACTTTGTGTACAGCACAATGGGCAGCGACTGTTGTTGTATTGTGCTATATAAATAAACTAAACTTTTTTATATTAAAGCTTCACTGTGTAACTTTTTTAGTTTATTCTTAGCTAAAAACACTTAGTTCTTTCAGAAATATATGTGCTCATTAATGTATATTTACTTCTTTCGAGTAATAAAGTATTCTCGTAAGTTTATAATATGCCATTGTAAACACATACGGGTGAGGGTTCGAATGCCGGTCGCCATGTTGATCCTCCATCTTGAAAGTACATTAGCCAAAGAGGGACATTCCCGTAAATTCAAGCTTGGCCTTTGGCGTTTTAACACTCGATGGCTCCGTGTCGAATGTGGACGAGGGCGAAATGGAAGCCTTGTTAATCTTGGACTAAATCAGCCACCGTAGGAGTTAAAACTAAATCGGAATTGAGAGGAACAGAAACTAATATTCACTGGATGGTCATATACAAGTTCACCACTAGATGGGGGAAAATATCACAGAGTGGAGCTTTAAAAAGGTTATTAAACTGTAACACCGTCAACACTGTTCAATAGCGACTTATTTCAATATCGCAATAATGTATATACAGTGATAAATTAATGCAACCTGAAAATTTGATACAATCCCATGCCAACCTGAAGGTGGTGTAGTAGTTGCCATCATCACAGCCTCTGGATTCTCTGCTTGTGGACACTTGTTCCAGTGATGTGGCTTCTCTGATTTATAGCAGTTGCATAGAAGGGCAAGACACAGAGATAGAGAGTTAGTTGGGTGGGGCTTTGGACAATGATGCATCTGATTTCAATCATGTATCCAATGTGAAAGTATTACAAAATAAATCTAAAAGAGCTACAGTTGTGATATTAGCTGGAGAACATTATGTGTGTTATTGGGGATTTGTCCACAACATTCACATCCTTATGCTGCGTTCACACCGAACGCCAATAGAACGTCAAAATCACATCTAGTCGGACGCTTGATCATTTTGAATCCATTCGCATGTCTTGAGTGAATTGGACGTGTGTATAAATCGAGCATTTGAAGCGAAATAGACGCGCGTTCGGTGGCTGATTTAGTCCAAGATTAACAAGGCTTCCAGTTCGCCCTCGTCCACATTGGACACGGAGCCATCGAGTGTTAAAACGCCAAAGGCCAAGCTTGAGTTTACGGGAATGTCCCTCTTTGGCTAACCCCCAATTTCCACCGGCTGCGGAACGGCTCCGCTGCGTGACAGCTCCGTGTTCCGTCATCCGTCAATACCCACCAGGTCCGGATTTGTTGCGGAACGGCTGCGGTCATGACTGACAGCTGACGTCACGAGGCCCCATGTAATCTCGCGAATTCTGCTGTGATCGCGCGATATGTAGTTTCTATAAACAGAACTACCAAACCAGGAACAGTTTTCCATCCTTTTTAATGTTGTCCTTATAAAAAGGATGTGAGGGGTCATAGATGATGGGTTGATTCTGTACCTCAATAATCAGCATTTCTTCATCCATCGAGTCAACGGGGTTAAAACAAGCCTGTCTCCGCCCATTATGACGTTTTCAAGGTGTAGTGTAGGGAAATATGAGCGCGGTGTATTTTATTTTGAAAATTAAACGGATCTTTTATTTTGTTTCTGGCTGTTCTGTTTTGTCACTCGACTTCCTGTCCTGCGTACTCTGCCCTGTAGTGCTGCGGAGCGCTCCGGCATCCGGCAAAAATAGAAGCTCTGCGTATTTGATGCGGAGGGCTGCGGATCGCCGGAGTCGGAACGCAGCTGTAACGCATTCAGTGGAAATACACTCATTGCCTTTAATGGAAACCTATTGACTCCGCCGCTGTGATGGAGCCGTAACGCAGCCGGTGGAAATTGGGGCTAATGTACTTTCAAGATGGAGGATCAACATGGCGACTCGCATTCGAACCCTCACCCGTATGTGTTTACAATGGCATATTATAAACTTACGAGAATACTTTATTACTTGAAAGAAGTAAATATACATTAATGAGCACATATATTTCTGAAAGAACTAAGTGTTTTTAGCTAAGAATAAACTAAAGTTACACAGTGTAGCTTTAAAAATATATATTAAACATTAATAGCCACACACATGAGGTCAAGGCAACGCCTACATTATCTTCACTGCATGTGTATTTAAATATCCTAAAACATAAAATTATGAAACTTCTCTTTGCCCTCGGTCAAAACGATTCACCAGACAACAAATGATGATCATGAGAGCAAAGATCAGCCGTTAGATCAGCACAGGATGAATTATATCCAGTGTTTAACCACCACAGGTCATCAGAGCAGCGGCGGATTTGTATTATCTCACAAATAAGTGACAGAACTATAAGCTAACGTGTGTCCTCGAGGACCGACTTTGGACACCCCTGTACTAGAGCATGTGAGCGAAGCAGAGTGGTGTATAAGTGTGTGTGCATGTGTGTGTGTGTGTGTGTGTTTGCCTGTATAGAGGGGAAGGGAAGGAGGCGTCACAGGAGAGTCTAATCACGGTCTCTCAGACACTTCGGGGTCCTGTGTTGGTCTTCTCTGGGCGCAGGTCCACCATCTGATCTGGATCCGGCCCGGATCCGGCTGACTGCAGTAAACCTCGGGATAAACAGAGAGACTAGCATTAGCATAGATGCCGTTCTTCTGATGATGTCACGAGTACATCAGGTGTTATGGGAAGTGTTCCCGGTTCCGGCTGACCTAGTTAATGCAGCCTAACAATCATTTAACTGAGAAAGAGTTTTATGTGTTTGCCACAGTAAAGAGATGTGTTTTTAGTCTAGATTTAAACTGACAGAGTGTGTCTGCTTCCCGAACAATGTTAGGAAGAGTTCCAGAGTTTAGGAGCTAAATAGGAAAAAGAGTTGATTTGGATATTTTCGGTATGATCAACTGGCCAGAGTTTAGAGAGCGCAGTAGACGTGATGGAGGATAATGTGTTAAGAGCTCAAGTTCTGGAGATAAACCATTTAGTGCTTTGTAAGTAATAAGCAAGATTTTAAAATGTATGCGATGTTTAATAGGCAGCCAGTGCAGTGTTGACAGAAGCGGCTAATATGGTCACACTTCCTGGTTCTAGTAAGAACTGGAGCTGCTGCGTTTTGGACCAGCTGGAGTTTGTTTATTAGGCGAGCAGGGCAACCACCCAGTAGAGCATTACAATAATCTACAGCTCATCAACATTACAATAATCTCCAGCTCATCAACATTACAATAATCTACAGCTCATCAACATTACAATAATCTACAGCTCATTAACATTACAATAATCTACAGCTCATCAACATTACAATAATCTACAGCTCATGAGCATTACAATAATCTACAGCTCATGAGCATTACAATAATCTACAGCTCATGAGCATTACAATAATCTACAGCTCATCAACATTACAATAATCTACAGCTCATCAACATTACAATAATCTACAGCTCATCAACATTACAATAATCTACAGCTCATCAACATTACAATAATCTACAGCTCATTAACATTACAATAATCTACAGCTCATCAACATTACAATAATCTACAGCTCATCAACATTACAATAATCTACAGCTCATCAACATTACAATAATCTACAGCTCATCAACATTACAATAATCTACAGCTCATCAACATTACAATAATCTACAGCTCATCAACATTACAATAATCTACAGCTCATTAACATTACAATAATCTACAGCT
The DNA here is from genome assembly GCA_033150135.1 of Gobio occitaniae. NCBI lineage: Eukaryota > Metazoa > Chordata > Actinopteri > Cypriniformes > Gobionidae > Gobio > Gobio occitaniae. Next base: position 34,252 of record JARQWZ010005437.1, read on the forward strand.
CATCAACATTACAATAATCTACAGCTCATCAACATTACAATAATCTACAGCTCATGAGCATTACAATAATCTACAGCTCATTAGCATTACAATAATCTACAGCTCATCAACATTACAATAATCTACAGCTCATCAACATTACAATAATCTACAGCTCATCAGCATTACAATAATCTACAGCTCATCAGCATTACAATAATCTACAGCTCATGAACATTACAATAATCTACAGCTCATCAGCATTACAATAATCTACAGCTCATCAGCATTACAATAATCTACAGCTCATCAACATTACAATAATCTACAGCTCATCAACATTACAATAATCTACAGCTCATCAGCATTACAATAATCTACAGCTCATCAGCATTACAATAATCTACAGCTCATCAGCATTACAATAATCTACAGCTCATCAGCATTACAATAATCTACAGCTCATCAACATTACAATAATCTACAGCTCATCAACATTACAATAATCTACAGCTCATCAGCATTACAATAATCTACAGCTCATCAGCATTACAATAATCTACAGCTCATCAGCATTACAATAATCTACAGCTCATCAGCATTACAATAATCTACAGCTCATCAACATTACAATAATCTACAGCTCATCAGCATTACAATAATCTACAGCTCATCAGCATTACAATAATCTACAGCTCATCAACATTACAATAATCTACAGCTCATCAGCATTACAATAATCTACAGCTCATCAACATTACAATAATCTACAGCTCATCAACATTACAATAATCTACAGCTCATCAGCATTACAATAATCTACAGCTCATCAACATTACAATAATCTACAGCTCATCAACATTACAATAATCTACAGCTCATGAACATTACAATAATCTACAGCTCATCAGCATTACAATAATCTACAGCTCATCAACATTACAATAATCTACAGCTCATCAACATTACAATATTCTACAGCTCATCAGCATTACAATAATCTACAGCTCATCAGCATTACAATAATCTACAGCTCATCAACATTACAATAATCTACAGCTCATCAACATTACAATAATCTACAGCTCATTAACATTACAATAATCTACAGCTCATCAACATTACAATAATCTACAGCTCATCAACATTACAATAATCTACAGCTCATCAACATTACAATAATCTACAGCTCATCAACATTACAATAATCTACAGCTCATTAACATTACAATAATCTACAGCTCATCAACATTACAATAATCTACAGCTCATCAACATTACAATAATCTACAGCTCATCAACATTACAATAATCTACAGCTCATCAACATTACAATAATCTACAGCTCATCAACATTACAATAATCTACAGCTCATCAACATTACAATAATCTACAGCTCATCAACATTACAATAATCTACAGCTCATCAACATTACAATAATCTACAGCTCATCGTCATTACAATAATCTACAGCTCATCAACATTACAATAATCTACAGCTCATCAACATTACAATAATCTACAGCTCATCAACATTACAATAATCTACAGCTCATCAACATTACAATAATCTACAGCTCATCAGCATTACAATAATCTACAGCTCATCAACATTACAATAATCTACAGCTCATCAACATTACAATAATCTACAGCTCATCAACATTACAATAATCTACAGCTCATCAACATTACAATAATCTACAGCTCATCAACATTACAATAATCTACAGCTCATCAACATTACAATAATCTACAGCTCATCAACATTACAATAATCTACAGCTCATCAACATTACAATAATCTACAGCTCATCAACATTACAATAATCTACAGCTCATCAACATTACAATAATCTACAGCTAATCAACATTACAATAATCTACAGCTCATGAGCATTACAATAATCTACAGCTCATCAACATTACAATAATCTACAGCTCATCAACATTACAATAATCTACAGCTCATCAACATTACAATAATCTACAGCTCATCAACATTACAATAATCTACAGCTCATCAACACACTAACTGTTCAGCATTTGGCATTGAGAGCATGAGCCGTAATTTAGATATATTTTTAAGATGGTAGAAAGCAGTTTTACAGATGCTAGAAACGTGGCTTTCAGACGAGAGATTGGTATCAAAGAGCACACCCAGGTTCCTCACTGACCACGAGTGTGTGTGTGTGTGTGTGTGTGTGTGTGTGTGTGTGTGTGAGAGATTGGTATCAAAGAGCACACCCAGGTTCCTCACTGACCACGAGTGTGTGTGTGTGTGTGTGTGTGTGTGTGTGTGTGTGTGTGTGTGTGTGTGTGTGAGAGATTGGTATCAAAGAGCACACCCAGGTTCCTCACTGACCAGAGGACTGGACAGAGCATCAAGTGTTAGACAGTATTCTAGGTCACTACTTGTGGAGCTTTTTGGTCCAATAATTAAAAATTCATTTTTTTCTGAATTGAGTTGCAGGAAATTACTGGTCATCAATGTTTTATATCAGCTCTGCATTCCGTTAATCTTGTGAATTGGTGAGTTTCTTCAGGGCGTGAAGAAATATAGAGCTGAGTATCGTCAGCATAACAATGAAAACTAACGCCATGCTTCCTCATGATATCTCCCAGTGGTAGCATGTACAGGGTGAAGAGTAGCGGTCCTAGCACTGAGCCCTGTGGTACTCCATACTGAACTTGTGCTCGCTGGGACATCTCTTCATTTACTGATACAAACTGATAACGGTCACATAGGTATGATTTAAACCATGACAAAGCAATTCCACTAATACCTACATCATTCTATTGAGTCTATTCAGAAGAATGTTGTGGTCGATAGTATCGAATGCAGCGCTAAGATCGAGCGTAAACCAAGCAGAGAGAGCAACCATTGACATGGGAGAAAATACTATGGTAGTAAATGGTTGCTCTCTCTGCTTGGTTACAAACATTCTTCAAAATATCTGAACAGAGAAAGTAAATGACAGAATTTTGATTTTTGTGTGAGCTATCCCTTTAATTTTGGTGATCTCCGACTGGCGAAGTCGAACATCATTAGGTGATGGTCAACAGGTGATGGTCATCTGAAGTCCTCCAGGTGATGGTCATCTGAAGTCCTCCAGGTGATGGTCATCTGAAGTCCTCCAGGTGATGGTCATCTGAAGTCCTCCAGGTGATGGTCATCTGAAGTCCTCCAGGTGATGGTCATCTGAAGTCCTCCAGGTGATGGTCATCTGAAGTCCTCCAGGTGATGGTCATCTGAAGTCCTCCAGGTGATGGTCATCTGAAGTCCTCCAGGTGATGGTCATCTGCAGAGAGGCTGGATCCAGACTGGATCTGATGGACTCTCTAGTTCCCTCGGGATAGGCGTTCAGAGATAAAACAGAAGAGGAAAATAATTAGCGTAGCTGCTGTTCAAAGCATTAAGCAAAGACAATCATGTGCACTGATATGATGAGATGCACTGTGTGAATGCTTGACTAATGAGATGCGTCTTTAATCTAGATTTGGGGGAGTGAACTGGGGGTTCATATATATATATATATCATATATAACTGGAGTACAAGGTGATGAGATGCATTTTTTTTTTTAATGCTTGGCTAAAGAGATTTATCACTGTAATAAAGGAATCTGAAGGGGCAGAGCAGCTTTGGGCGGTGGATGACGATTTCAAAACACGGCCTCATGAAGCTTCAAAGCGTTATGAATCAGTGAGTCGATTCAGCGGTTTGAAGCGTTATGAATCAGTGAGTTGATTCAGCGGTTTGAATCGCCAAATTTCAGCAGTTTGGCGGTTTGACACGCGATCCGAATCATCATTGGGCTCACTGATTCATAACGCTTCGAAGCTTCATGATGCTTTGTTTTGAAATCGTCATCACTATTTAAGTCGTTATTTAGGGTTTTTTTGCGCACAAAAAATATTGTCGCCGATTCATAAAGTTATTTTAGAACCACTGTAGTGAGATGGACTTTGTAACGACGTCTTTAGTGTCTTTTAAGGGACAGTGTAGAGTACCATTGAGCCAATGGAGGCCTTTCAGAGACATCAGATTTACACTAAAATATCTTAATTTCTGTTCCGAAGATGAACGGAGGTCTGACGGGTGTCCAACCACATGAGGGTAAGTAATTAATGACAGAATTTTCATTTTTTTGGATGAACTAACCCTTTAAGACTTTACTATGGTCTTTGAGATAGTACCCATTTACTCTAATTAAATGTTCAGAAAATTGAGGCTTTTGCAGCTTCATCATAACAGCAGATTCTTCACACTTGACAGTAGGAGACTCAGGACACTAAAGAAGAGAGATTGACAAAAGGTTAGCTCAAATCTCCAAACTAAAGAGTGAAAGCAAAGAACTTCACAACTGATGCGTCCGTCAAAATAAAGAACATGTTTGCAAACGTGAGTAAACTGATCCCTACATGATCATCTACAGGCTTTACGTCTTTAAACACTTTAAACAGTTTATGGCAGGACTCAAAGGTCACAGAAGGAAAGTTTGGCTGTGGAGAAAGAGACACATACTTCTGGGTCCGATCTCCTACATCCTTCAGAACCGCTGGCCGATGGCGGATCCGCGGCGGCCGGCTCAGGTTTGGATGTGTGTGAACTCGTCACACAAGAACACACTTTGCTTTTGAAGGTTTTGAAGCCATTCTTTACGGCCTTTCCTGCGGCCCGTAAACAAGCAGGGCCTTTCCACCATTTAGTGTGTTTTTCTGCAAGCGAAGAAAATTGGTTAGAAACATGTTTATCAGCACAGATTACAGCTGAATGATTAAAGCAACACTTTATAATAACGTTCAGTCATGAGTTATTAATGATGAACTAATCATGTTCTTAACGTGCACTTTGGGGTCAAGGAAAACGCGTGTTTCCGATGCGGGTTTTTATATCAAATTTTTCCGTGACCCCAGAGCTTAAAAGGTAAATCCCGCGTCGAGGACGCGCGCTATGAGTCGGACAAAACGCACGTTATTAACGTGTAAACAACCAAACAGGCAGTGCAAACTTGTGTTTGAAGTATCCAAACAGACTAAAGAACGAGCTCTTTCCTTGGTGTTCTTAAATGTGCATGTTCACTTTTTAGGCCACACCTCTTATAAAGTAAAGTTACATATTGTTGAGCATCTTTTTAAGTAATTACACTATTTACCACGACACACTATGACTGTTATAGAATTAAATGAAATCAGTATCAACAAAATCCACTTACACTGTAATTACAATTAAATAATGTCTAAATAATCTAATGAGATTTTTAGATTTATGTTGTAAATATAATATGTAAATATGAAATTATTCCAGGCCTATGAAACTATACAACTGCTAGTATAGTTGGCGGAGTGAGTGGATTCTAGAATCATTCAACTAATTCGTTCTAACCTGTTCAAAGACGGTGAATTATTCGAGAACGAAACCTATACTTTGTTTAAATCTATTTTTGTTGGAAAAATAGAGCAAAACTGTAAAAAAATGACAACTTGTTAATTATTGAACTGTTGTATAAAATTAATATCACATTTTGCAATCGTGCTGATATAGGCTCTGGAAAATAGCACTCTTGCTCATATGATATTGCTTAACTCATAATCTCCTCTTTAATTACTTTCAAACTAATGTTTATTTTTATGTTCGTTATTAGCCTATTTTTTATGAAAATACAACAACAATAAAACAGTACAGTAAAAAAACTTGCGTATATTAAACTTTTGTTAATAAACGAATAAGACGGATGACATAAAATAGCTATACCCGAATTATAACAAATAAATAATAGATATTTGGAAATTCCCCTTTAAAACGGGGAACCCTCAGTTTGTGGTTTGTGTTTTATTTTTTTAATTAACAAAAGTGATCTCACGCTTGTGCCTCCGCTATCGTCCTGTCAATCATCTCGCTCGTGGCTATGATTACAGTTACAGTAAAATTTTAATTCACCATCCTCAGCCGACCTGCATGACAGTTTTTGCAATGACCATCAACATTAGATAAATGGACAAGTGAAAAGGCACGCCATGTTACACTTTAGTAGGAACTAAAGAGCGCTCTAGAAGGTTTGGTAGCAACATTGTTAGTATTGGGCATCGAGAACCGGTTCCTACTTGGAATCGTTATAAAAATTCAAATTCTTTTCGTTTCTTTATCAATGGGGGGCGGCAAAATTGTTGCAGCAAACCCCTCTGGTACTGGGTAGCTGCGCCCCTGCATGCATTTTATCAGATGACGATGTATTTAGTTCAATAAAGCACATGTAAGGGATGATATAGTGTTGATGATTTACCTGATACGAGCGAGAGGGAGCCTGCGGTGTAGAACACAACAAACCCAGTGCCCAGTGTAAAAACGCTCTGGGACTCAAACTCAAACTGGGGCATTTTTGCCGCATATCTTGAATTTGATGGACATTCTAGCTAAGAAGCACTGAAATGGTTTGGTTAACAACATTCTAACTAATACAGGTTTTTGGAACAACACGAGGGTGAGTAACATCCCGTGTTTTTATTTTATTTTGGGGGTACTAACCCTTGAACTTATTTTCTGGATTATTGAAAGTCTTTTTTATTTGGCCATGTACTTGTGGGATTACAAATTTTAGAAAGTACATTGCATTTAGCATTTTAGGTCAAATGGATGATATCAGATGAATTAGTCTGCTATGCAAATCTTCCAGACCTGTTTTACTGATTTCAGAGGCTCTAGCAAGAGTCTCCTTTCCTGCCAGACCTGTTTTCTCTATTGTGTTTTAAATGAGTCAGATCACTGAGATTCCACCTTTCGGAGCCCAGACGTTGCCCCTTTTGTCTTTAATGGCTCTGGGATGGCTCTTGGAATTGGAGTTCCTGGCCAGTATCAGCATGCGAATAGTTATGCTGATTCAATGGGACTGGTAGGGATTTCATAGTAAGGTGTGTCCTTTACCTACACAACATATGCATTCCTTTGTTTGAATGTCTCCTCCTCTGCTGTATAATCCCTCCCCCTGAAATGTAGATAAATTGCATTATTTTGTACTGTTAAATCAGACTGTTTTCGGACGACCTGCAGCACAGAGTTCTCATTAAAAGAATAACTTCTGTTTGATCCCGACGTCTCCTGGTCTCTACTTCAAGAAACAACAGAAGTTCACAACATACTGTATCACTCTGCAGTCTCTACACGGGAAGTAAAATAATTTCAAGTTCATTTATTTATTTTAAAAGTAATGTATCTGTCATATGATCATGCATGCTCAATTTATAAAAGTAAAACTAAACCATTTATTTGACATGTTTTGTAGCCTACCTGCTCTCTGTTAGCGGACTCTTCGCAAACTTAGCATAGGCATAAAAACAAACATCTAATACTCTATAAGCAACACTGGACAATTGGATAAAATAATATTATTTCTCGCTATATGTGAACAAGACTGAAATTATATTATTTTCTGTATCTTTTCTCGGGTATGCCTCTCCATCAGAGTCGCACATGAGCGGTTCTTTCATTGTGTTGGTCATAATTTATCTTTGGCTGCATCTTTCTAATTCGGAATATGATCAAAGATTACATATGTGGACGTGATCGGAGAAATTAGCCATTGAAAAAATATATTTGAACTACCAGTATGTTTAAATGAACGAAATGACTGAATGGAATTCAAAGTCGTCAAGTCAGTAAAATTAATCTACAGTATCACAGCTGCATATGGATGAAGTTACACACAACACAGCGTGTATAAAGAGAGCTTATTTTATCTATAATCAAGTGCGAAGCAACCATTATAGCCCGCGTTTTACAACTATTTGAGCGAATGCAGACTGAGTGACGAATCTTTCATAAACAAATTATTTGGGGTGTGTCTCAATCTGTTTAGTGTTCATGAATTCACTGGTACAGGTGATCCATCACTACTAGTGTTTATGAACAACAGCACAGACATTACTTCATGTTATTAAAGTACATTATGATAAATACTGAGCTTGTTACATATGCGTGCAACATTTCAGCCGTTAATAAATTATAAATGTGAGTTATATTGTGTTCATTACGATCAACGGCGCTGAAATATAATGAAATAACGCTTTCTGTTTTAATAAAACATATACTGAGTGTAGGGCTGCAGCTATCGATTCTTTTTGTAATCGATTAATCTAACACTTAATCGATCGATTAATCGGATAAAAAAAATGTGTGTGTTTTTAAACAACCAAAACAAATAATGCATAACGAAAATTAAGAGGAAAAGCTATTTAATTTATTAATATGCACAACAGGTTTCATGCTGTAATCTAGCCCTGACATCAAAGTAAATATAGGTATTTAACGAGGCTTCGAGGCAGAATTTTTGCCTCGAGGAATTTTTGTAATCGAGTTAATCGAGTAACTCGATGAATCGTTTCAGCCCTAACTGAGTGTAATTATCAGTCGTTATGTGTAGTGAGCTGGATCGCGTGATTTAAGTTTCGCGCTTCAGAACTTCCGTTAAAATTCTGCGATAGTGGCGGCATTAAAATGGCGACTCCCCGATCAGTTTCCCGCCTAATGAACTGGGGAGCTGATCGAGACGCACCCAAAGTGTTCCGCGTGTCCTACTATTGTTTCTGTCCACATGTCAGTCCTGATGTGTGTGAATGCCATCAGTCACCTGTTGGGTTGATCTGCCCGTCGCTGGGTCTGCTCTCCACCTCCTCAGGTAAATACTCAAACGCATCCACGAACTCGTCGTCGCAAGGTGATGAGATGCATTATTTTTTTTTAACGCTTGGCTAAAGAGATGCATCACTGGAATAAAGGAATCTGAAGGGGCAGAGCAGCTTTGGGCGGTGGATGGCGTTGGGCTTGTACCCTTGCAGGGGCAGAAGGCAGACCTCATTCTCTGGGACAACACCTTTAAACCAGGGATGGTCTAAAACGCTCTTCATGGTTCTCAGCAGCTCAAGTCCTCGATGTGTTCTGAGTCGCTGGAGAAGTTCGGAGTAGTCTGTGAACGTGATCAGAGGAGAGCGGATTAGTCCTGTTTGTGCTTGAGGACGCTAATGTTTCAGTGCATTGGTTGCTGTTACTATGACATGAACATTTAACCACTGCTAACATTCATTATCATTATTGATCTCACCTCTGGACAGGCGCCTTTTCCAAAACGGCGTCTCGATGTGTTCGACCAGCGCCTCCATCACTTTCACATAAGTTTCAGTGTGTTCCAGTTTCGCTCGCTGTTCCACCCAGACATCCACAGCTTGGTCACTTCCTGTCTTCATCTCAGATGACTTTGTTAGTGCTCGACTATAGTCCGTGATTTTGATCTGGAATGTTTCGGGGTTGATGGCTATTCCCTCCACATTGATCGGCAGGTAAACTCCTCGCTCCCAGCAGTGCTTCAGAGCCTCAAAGATTTCCTTCATGATTATTTTTGCATATTTTTCTTCCATGGAAGAACCTTTCTTACTAATAAATTCTCCCAAGGTGATACAGGTGGCAGATATATGCTCCGTTATTAAGACTTTACTATGGTCTTTGAGATAGTACCCATTTACTCTAATTAAATGTTCAGAAAATGGAGGCTTTTGCAGCTTCATCATAACAGCAGATTCTTCACACTTGACAGTAGGAGACTCAGGACACTAAAGAAGAGAGATTGACAAAAGGTTAGCTCAAATCTCCAAACTAAAGAGTGAAAGCAAAGAACTTCACAACTGATGCGTCCGTCAAAATAAAGAACATGTTTGCAAACGTGAGTAAACTGATCCCTACATGATCATCTACAGGCTTTACGTCTTTAAACACTTTAAACAGTTTATGGCAGGACTCAAAGGTCACAGAAGGAAAGTTTGGGTGTGGAGAAAGAGACACATACTTCTGGGTCCGATCTCCTACATCCTTCAGAACCGCTGGCCGATGGCGGATCCGCGGCGGCCGGCTCAGGTTCGGATGTGTGTGAACTCGTCACACAAGAACACACTTTGCTTTTGAAGGTTTTGAAGCCATTCTTTACGGCCTTTCCTGCGGCCCGTAAACAAGCAGGGCCTTTCCACCATTTAGTGTGTTTTTCTGCAAGCGAAGAATATTGGTTAGAAACATGTTTATCAGCACAGATTACAGCTGAATGATTAATGCAACACTTTATAATAACGTTCAGTCATGAGGTATTAATGATGAACTAATCATGTACAAACATGACTAGAACACATGAATCGTTTTAACAGGTCAGAAAGATGATGTGTAACTAGGGGTGGGCGATATTGAACAAAAATAACATCTCAATATTTTCTAGGATTTTCTCGATGTCGATAATCAGACGACATTTCGCTGAGCAGGTTTAGGACCGTTATTAATATTCTTCATATTATTATCAAAATATTTTTTTCCAATATGTTTCAATTGATTTTTACCTTTTATATGCATTTTTACCTTTATACGTTTATTTTTAAACCTAATTATATGCATGCATCATCTTTTGTATCAATTTCATAAATTGTATACAATTTAATCATAATAATAAGACACTTATTAATTAAACTAAATAAGCAATTAATCTTAACAATGGAGAGGAAACACAGAAGCTCAGGTGAAGTGGATTTAGATCATTTACACTGATTAATGACTAATTCATAACCTGCAGCTGCAAATACATAAATATGTTGATGTTTTAAGCATATTGAATATTGATATTTGAAATGATTTAAAACATAAAAAGACACTTTAAAAGCCATTAATAAGTCCATGGATTCATTCAGGAACGAAGCATTTGACTCTCTCTATCAATATGGTGTCTAAATAGTCGCTTTATATTAACTTCTTGTTTAGTAAACATGAATAAAATCAATATCACACGTGTTATGCTGATGCCTGGAGAAACCTGCACTCTTCATGTGATATTTATGAACTATATTAAATGATATGATAGAGTAAACCACGCATTGTCTAATCTATGGGACATGTTCATGAGTTACATTTTTTTAGATAACTTACAACACATTTGTAAAATAATAGCATACCACTTAATAATTTATGAATGTATAGTCATGGTTTAGAAACGATTAGCTCATCATTAACCATAATTTATGAATGTCTGAGCGTTATTATTTGGGGTGTGTCTCAATCTGTTTAGTGTTCATGAATTCACTGGTACAGGTGATCCATCACTACTAGTGTTTATGAACAACAGCACAGACATTACTTCATGTTATTAAAGTACATTATGATAAATACTGAGCTTGTTACATATGCGTGCAACATTTCAGCCGTTAATAAATTATAAATGTGAGTTATATTGTGTTCATTACGATCAACGACGCTGAAATATAATTAAATAACGCTTTCTGTTTTAATAAAACATATACTGAGTGTAATTATCAGTCGTTATGTGTAGTGAGCTGGATCGCGTGATTTAAGTTTCGCGCTTCAGAACTTCCGTTAAGATTCTGCGATAGTGACGGCCTTAAAATGGCGACTCCCCGATCAGTTTCCCGCCTAATGAACTGGGGAGCTGATCGAGACGCACCCAAAGTGTTCCGCGTCCTACTATTGTTTCTGTCCACATGTCAGTCCTGATGTGTGTGAATGCCATCAGTCACCTGTTGGGTTGATCTGCCCGTCGCTGGGTCTGCTCTCCACCTCCTCAGGTAAATACTCAAACGCATCCACAAACACGTCGTCGCTGCTGCTGCTCTCCATCATAGACTGCGTTAGTAAAATGTTGTGTCTATAGACTGTGTGTAACTTTTTGCTCCGATCGCCAGTTAACACTCGGTCATCTGCTCTGATAATCGCCTGACTGTGACGTCATTATTAGAACGCGCGCTGATCATGTTTTAATTCAATTTTGAGGACGATTCTCTCAGTAATGCTTCTGTGAGCTTTTATGTCAAAAGGTCTAGGCGTCCTATCAAAAATGCCATTTATTTCAGAACATTTATAATTGTAAAGCAGGGCCGTGCAGAAAGTTCGTCAGGGGCAGGGGCTCAAATGTAAAAAAGGGGCAATATATATATATATAAGGGATGCCACAATTCTCAATATAATATTGAACCGTTCGGTACGGAATTCACGGTTCAATACGCGCTTGTGAATTGCGTGTTTTTCGGTTTCGCATTTAATTAATTATTTTTCTACAAATTCTATAATTTGCCTCCATCCCAGTATACTGAACAACGCGACATACATTCACATCACAGGTTAGTGGTAGAGTTATACTCACAGAACACTAGAGTTATTCACAATCACGAAAGTTCATTATTTGCATGCGTCTTAAAGCCTTGCCGGTTTCATTCGCGTGCGCGGTTTTAACATAGACTTTTCCGAGTGCGCGCACTAAACGCCTGTCAAACAAGTGAATACTGGACTAAGTAGTCGTCTTACTGCGCTAATACTGTCAAATACAGACAAGGTTAACATAAACACAGTCGGTTATGTCTAAAGTGAAAGTAAAATCACAATCGTGTCTGTATATTAGATGAGCGCAGGTCTTAAACTGACAGCAGCGCAGCCTATAGTGAACACGCGGTCCTTAAAGGGACAGTTCACCTCTAAAATGATGCCATTATTTACTCACTCTAATATTGTTCCTAACCTGTATTCATTTCTCGATGACAGAATTTTCAGTTTTGAGTGAACTGTCCCTTTAATGTTAATACAACAACAAAAGACAGAGAAAATCACTCACTGCTCTTGACTGAAAAACTAATACAGCAGCTTTAATAAGAATCAGTGTATATTTTATAGTGAAGTCTATGTGGTGTTTTATTTTTACATTCATTCATTCAATTTCATACTTAAATGCTGCTGTACAGCTCTGAGCTGCCAGTGTAAATCTTTATATATATTTATTTTATATTATCCAACACACTAGGAATGTGTACAAGGGTTTTTTTAAGTAAAGTTTTAAGTTTAAGTAAGGTTTTTCAATTCTTTTAAGTAAAATAAAGAAAGAGTATTGCAATAAAAAAATTGTCTTTTTTCTCTTTAACCTCTTTCGGTTCCTGTCGCCTAAGAATAGAATAACAAAAAAATTATGTGACAAGCCATCAGAACCGAACCGAACCGAAAACCGTGGGTAAAAACCGAGGTATGTATTGAACCATGGACTAACTGTATTGTTGCATCACTAATATATATATATATATATAGATAGATAGATAGATAGATATACATATATATATATATATACATACACATGTATATGTATATATATCCTTATGCTCATCAAGCCTGCATTTATTTAATCAAAAATACAGAAAAAACAGTAGCCCAATATTGTGAAATATTATTACATTGTGTTCTTTTTAACTTTTTATTAATCAAAGAATCTTGAAAAGAGTATCACAGTTTCCATCATTGACATTAAATCCTCATATTAGAATGATTTCTGAATGATCATGTGACACTGAAGAGAGTAATGATGCTGAAAATCAAGCTGTGATCACAGGAATAAATTATATTTTAAATTATTTTAAAATAGAAAACCATTGTTTTAATAATATTTCACAATATTGTTGTTTTTTATCAAATAAATGCAGTCTTGATGAACATAAGAGAGTTCTTTCATAATGCTGCATAATATTCAAAAATAGTATAATAAAGTCCTTTCACGTCACCATTTCTCCAGCCTACACTTCACATAATAGGCCTGTAGGAGCCGCTGGCACTTGGGTTTTGTTAACTTTGATAGTTTCATGAAATAGTAAACGGTGTATCAATATAGGATACATAAATACAAGTGAATTTAACACTACTTACCATTAATGCGACTTTTGCTGCTGTGGTTTTGTGCAGTGATTTGTTTGTTGTCTGTTAAAATCCATTTTGTCAGTGATGCAATTTATAAAATGAGCCAAACCGCAGGAAATTGTTCCACAAACGTTAGTTCGTCTGTCCATGTAATTTTCAGCCGATTTATGAATAAGAACAGAAAATTATCGCTTCACATCGCCCAATGGAATTTGAACTTGCTTTGCCAGATCACGATTGGTTGGTGTATGGCCTATACATGACAAACGGGCATTGGTGAATTGTGTAATACTTTAAAATATATAATATATAGCTTTGTAATTAAATCAACACATTAGCTCTGATTATGGATGGAAAAAAAAAATATTGGTTTATTTTTTCCCGTGAGGCCACACACTCTCTGAAAGGACCATATTTGGCTCGAGAGCCGTTTCCGAACAGTGGAAATCAGCTGTCAATCAAAACGCACGCAACCCATAGCAACGCGTCATAGCAACGCCTCAACAGAAATTGTCCGACTTTTGAGCCATTCGTTACTATTGTATGCATTGTCATGTTATAATAATCACATTTATTTAGTTTTATTGACCACGATATTATCATTGATATTTGTCTGAGAGGGGCACTTTTGATTCATTTTGAAAAAGGGCAGGGGCTCGAGCACCCAAGTATTACAGATCATTAACTAAAAAAAGTTGGTTTAGGGGTTAGTTACCCTTTAAAATAAAATCTGCAATAAACTGCTAATTATAATGGATATACAGTTGCTGAAAAAACTAAAGCAATTTATTACAGAATTTACAAAGTGTAAAAAACTCATTTAGTTGATAAGAAGTGTCAGTCATCATATGCTGCGTCCCAATTCGCCAACTTATACTACGACCCAGAGCCATTGAAAAAGAGGGCTTTACAGGAGCATTTTATTCTGGGGAGAGATAGAGAAGAGACAACGTTAAAGGGTTAGTTCACCCAAAAATGAGGCTGCGTCCCAATTCGCATACTATCCGTACTAAATAGTATTCGAAAAAAGAATTAGTATGTCCCAAATCGTAGTATGTTGAAAAGAGTATTCCACAGATTCCCGGATGGTTTACTATTTCCGGTCAGAATCCGAAGTGCAGATCGATGCGCACTCTAACGGCTGATATTACCCACAACCCATTGCGAGATGGACGAGGATTCGATTAGAACTACAAACGCGGATAAAAAGTGTTAAAAAAAACTACAAACATGACGGTTACGCGAGTCTGATGGTTAAGTGGAGAGGATTAGATAAAGTGGTTTGAGTGAGCAGTATTATCAGTATTAAACCTGACGAAAAGATATTTATTCAATATTATCCACATTATATTTCTCCTTCAGCAGCATTGAGAACTTTTGTAATGATACGTTTGGCCATTAATTTTGCAAACACATGAGAGGAGTCTAAAGACCCACGAAAGGCAGATCAACGAGCGACTACATTTCTCTCCGATACGGTAGGAAATTAAATTTAAAGTGGGGGATTTTAACTGTGACGATGATTGACAGTTTAAACGGTGACGGGAAGCACATAACAGAGTCCGTTAAAGATGACGAAGTAGTATGTCCCAAAGCTTGCATACTCTTCTGCTACACACTCAAAAGTATGTACTTTTTCTTCACAAAAAGAGTACATACTTTTAGGACGTAGTATAAGTAGGCGAATTGGGACGCAGTCTGAGTCTCTACCGTCATTACCGGCGGCCATCTTGTCACAGGCAGGGCTCTGTGGCTCCTGATGATCTGCATGAACACAAATACTCTTATCTCACTGAAATCTGGACGGGTTTACAAATGGTTTGGTTTCTTATAAACGTTATTAACGTGGCTATAAATTATGGATACTTGAACAAATGATGAACCATTTTTCATAAATATGCAGTGTCATAACTACATCTCTGACGTTTATAACAAACCAAACAGTTTGAAAATCGGTTGAAAATTGAGCAAGTTATGGATATTTAAGTGCAAGCGCCCATTAAAACAATGTTTCGAGTGAGCGAGCTGAGTGAGACAAGATGGCCGCCAGGTGCGGACGAGACATCTAGCCTTTATTATGGATATCTATGGCCGACAGCACCTGCCACTAAAAACCGGACGTCAGCTTCAGATGACCAACACCTGTGAAGAGACGACTCAACTCCTGCAGGACTTCAGATGACCATCACCTGTGAAGAGACGACTCAACTCCTGCAGGACTTCAGATGACCAACACCTGTGAAGAGACGACTCAACTCCTGCAGGACTTCAGATGACCATCACCTGTGAAGAGACGACTCAACTCCTGCAGGACTTCAGATGACCATCACCTGTGAAGAGACGACTCAACTCCTGGAGGACTTCAGATGACCATCGCCTGTGAAGAGTCGACTCAACTCCTGCAGGACTTCAGATGACCATCGCCTGTGAAGAGACGACTCAACTCCTGCAGGACTTCAGATGACCATCACCTGTGAAGAGACGACTCAACTCCTGCAGGACTTCAGATGACCAGCACCTGTGAAGAGTCGACTCAACTCCTGCAGGACTTCAGATGACCATCACCTTTGAAGAGACGACTCAACTCCTGGAGGACTTCAGATGACCATCACCTTTGAAGAGACGACTCAACTCCTGCAGGACTTCAGATGACCATCACCTGTGAAGAGTCGACTCAACTCCTGGAGGACTTCAGATGACCATCACCTGTGAAGAGTCGACTCAACTCCTGCAGGACTTCAGATGACCATCACCTGTGAAGAGTCGACTCAACTCCTGGAGGACTTCAGATGACCATCACCTGTGAAGAGACGACTCAACTCCTGGAGGACTTCAGATGACCATCACCTGTGAAGAGACGACTCAACTCCTGGAGGACTTCAGATGACCATCACCTGTGAAGAGACGACTCAACTCCTGGAGGACTTCAGATGACCATCACCTGTGAAGAGAAGACTCAACTCCTGCAGGACTTCAGATGACCATCACCTTTGAAGAGACGACTCAACTCCTGCAGGACTTCAGATGACCATCACCTTTGAAGAGACGACTCAACTCCTGCAGGACTTCAGATGACCATCACCTGTGAAGAGAAGACTCAACTCCTGCAGGACTTCAGATGACCATCACCTTTGAAGAGACGACTCAACTCCTGCAGGACTTCAGATGACCATCACCTGTGAAGAGACGACTCAACTCCTGCAGGACTTCAGATGACCATCACCTTTGAAGAGACGACTCAACTCCTGCAGGACTTCAGATGACCATCACCTGTGAAGAGACGACTCAACTCCTGCAGGACTTCAGATGACCATCACCTGTGAAGAGACGACTCAACTCCTGCAGGACTTCAGATGACCATCACCTGTGAAGAGACGACTCAACTCCTGCAGGACTTCAGATGACCATCACCTTTGAAGAGACGACTCAACTCCTGCAGGACTTCAGATGACCATCACCTGTGAAGAGACGACTCAACTCCTGCAGGACTTCAGATGACCATCACCTGTGAAGAGACGACTCAACTCTTGTGAGGACTTCAGATGATCATCACCTGTGAAGAGACGACTCAACTCCTGCAGGACTTCAGATGACCATCACCTGTGAAGAGTCGACTCAACTCCTGGAGGACTTCAGATGACCATCACCTTTGAAGAGACGACTCAACTCCTGGAGGACTTCAGATGACCATCACCTGTGAAGAGTCGACTCAACTCCTGCAGGACTTCAGATGACCATCACCTGTGAAGAGACGACTCAACTCCTGGAGGACTTCAGATGACCATCGCCTGTGAAGAGACGACTCAACTCCTGGAGGACTTCAGATGACCATCACCTGTGAAGAGTCGACTCAACTCCTGGAGGACTTCAGATGACCATCACCTTTGAAGAGACGACTCAACTCCTGGAGGACTTCAGATGACCATCACCTTTGAAGAGACGACTCAACTCCTGGAGGACTTCAGATGACCATCACCTGTGAAGAGACGACTCAACTCCTGGAGGACTTCAGATGACCATCGCCTGTGAAGAGACGACTCAACTCCTGCAGGACTTCAGATGACCATCACCTGTGAAGAGAAGACTCAACTCCTGCAGGACTTCAGATGACAATCACCTGTGAAGAGTCGACTCAACTCCTGGAGGACTTCAGATGACCATCACCTTTGAAGAGACGACTCAACTCCTGGAGGACTTCAGATGACCATCACCTTTGAAGAGACGACTCAACTCCTGGAGGACTTCAGATGACCATCACCTTTGAAGAGACGACTCAACTCCTGCAGGACTTCAGATGACCATCACCTGTGAAGAGTCGACTCAACTCCTGGAGGACTTCAGATGACCATCACCTTTGAAGAGACGACTCAACTCCTGCAGGACTTCAGATGACCATCACCTTTGAAGAGAAGACTCAACTCCTGCAGGACTTCAGATGACCATCACCTGTGAAGAGACGACTCAACTCCTGCAGGACTTCAGATGACCATCACCTGTGAAGAGTCGACTCAACTCCTGGAGGACTTCAGATGACCATCACCTGTGAAGAGTCGACTCAACTC